>WWET01002094.1:21457-44349 GCA_011038615.1 Limnodynastes dumerilii
TATATATATATATATATATATATATATATATATATATATATATATATATACCTGTATGTGTTGACACTCATTATATATATTTAGATATTTCTATATAGATACAACCTGGTAATTCGTACCCGCTTCCCTCCTCCACCTCTTTGCATATAAGTAGAATTTTATTTCACTGACAAAATAAAAAGTGAGGCTATATTGTAGCACTGCAGGTTCTAATTTAAGTCTTTCCCTGTATCTAGTATGGTCATACTAAAATGGAACCCTCTCTAAATACCTCAAACAGCTGCTCTCACTAGTGGCTTAGTATTATAATATAACAAGTAAGCTTGCTCTATGAAAGTATGAAATGCCACTGCTGTAAAGTTATACTCACAAGTGCTAAAATAATATGACATGGAAGAGCTGTTTCTTGAGCTATTAATGCACACTAAGGAATTAAGGATTGCAACACTGCCATTGTAATTGAATTCTTGATACATTATCTACTGTAAATGCCGTTGTAAAACTGGATCCCATGCAATGCCTGTCAACTGTTTTCACTCAGGACACTAAAAATCCCAACAAGTTGATAGGTTTTATTTTGAGTACTGATTACCCTTGTCATGTGTGTTTTACTTTAAAACTAAATGGATTTACAGCAAATTTTACATGAACAATCACTGGCATTAAGAAGAAACTAGGTAATTACCTCATATCCTTTATTATTATTAATGTAACATTATTCTGAATATATAGTGTTATGACAAAACAGTTACAGAGAGGTTTTACACATATACCTACCTGCTCACATTATAAAGCTGAGTACACGGTGACACTGACACTTTAAAAACAATAAGAATAAAAAAAATGATTTCCTAGACTTTCAGTCTGACGAGAATGTTGATTCATGCTACACACTACAACGATGGACATAATCCAGATTGCGGAGGCTAGTATACAGATTTTGGCATTCAAAATTCTGCGTGCAGGAGCCCATGGCACTACCCCTGCATCCCTGTTTGCAGAATTGATTTCTGTTGCCAGGGCACTACCTTAGGTACTCTGCATTGAAAGAGAAATTACAATAGTGAAATTGCTGCCGCTGTTAATCACTAATAATATGAATGACAACAGTCAAAAAATAGGTGCAAACATTTGGCAAAATTTATGTCCAAAGAATCTGAGGACCTCATTTCTTATGCACGCTTAGTGGATAAAATATAACTTTTAACTCCAGGGAGGATGCTGAGGCAGGAACGGATTCAGCTGGTAGAAGAGAAAAGGGTGGAATTCTAGGTTGCAGACCATAAACTACTTTGAAGGGTGTGTTGTCCAGAGATTCGTGGTAATGATAGTTGTGGGAGAACTCCGCCCATGGCAATAAGTCCACCCAGCCGTCTTGGGAAGAAACATAAAGTCGAATGAATGTCTCTAAGTATTGATTCACTCGCTCGGTCTGGCCATTAGTCTGAGGTTGATAGGCGGTTGAAAATTTGAGATTGACATGAAGACTTTTACAGAGAACTTTCCAGAACCGGGCAGTGAACTGTACTCCTCTGTCAGAAATTATTTCCTCAGGGCATCCGTGAAGACGGAAGATTTCTGACATAAAAAGTTGTGCAAGGGTTGGTGCAGAGAGTAAACCCTTGAGTGGAATGAAGTGGGCCATTTTGGAGAACCAGTCCACAATTACCCAGATGGTGTTATATTGATGACAGGATGGTAGATCTGTAATAAAGTCCATTGAGACATAAGTCCATGGAATTCGTGGCACAGGTAGGGGTTGTAACACTCCAAGGGGTGGTTGGCGAGGTGTCTTGTGTTGAGCGCAATGAGAACAGGCGTTCACAAAATCTTTCACATCCTCTAGTAGAGTTGACCACCAATAGTGTCGTGAAATAAAGGCAAAAGACTTGGTGATACCAGCATGTCCGGCAAACTTGGAGGTATGAGCCCATGAGTTTTTTCCGGAGATGTGCTGGTACAAACGTTTTTCTCACTGGAATAACTTGGGTGCTGGCTAGAGCAGAAGGATTCAAGATAGGACGATCCTCCTCAAAGTCGGCAGAATTGTCTTGACAGGGCATCAGCCTTGGTATTCTTCTTACCAGGACGGAATCGAAGTTGTAGATTAAACCGGGAAAAGAAGAGAGACCAACGGGCTTGACGAGGATTGACACATTGAGCGGTTTTGAAATAGAGCAGGTTTTTGTGGTCAGTATAGATGACAATAGGATGGATGGCACCTTCTAACAGATATCTCCATTCTTGAAGTGCCAATTTCATGGCAAGTAATTCTTTCTCACCAATTGTGTAATTTCTCTCCGCAGGTAAGAATTTCTTTGAGAAGAATCCACATGAATGAGTCTGACCATCAGGAAATTTTTGTGATAGGACTGCTCCAACTCCTTTTCACTGAGGCGTCTACTTCTAGGAGGAAGGGTAACATGGTGTCAGGTTGTCTAAGGATTGGAGCGGAAATGAAAGCTTCCTTGAGTCGGTGGAACGCTTATTGGCTAGACGAAGGCCATTTTGCTGGATTAGCCCCTTTACGGGTCAGTGATGTGATGGGAGAAATAACTGTGGGATAGTTTTGAATAAACCGTCGGTAAAAGTTGGCAAAACTTATAAATCGTTGAGTACTTCTCAGAGTTGTGGGTTGTGGCCAATCCAAGATTGCCTGGATTTTCTGTGGATCCATCTGAATTTGAGTCCCAGATATGATGAACCCCAGGAATGGGATACTGTCAGTCTCGAAGGTACACTTTTCCAGTTTGCAGTATAGGTGGTTCTCCCGCAGGCGGGACAGGACTTCTTTGACCATCCGGCGATGGGTAATCAGGTCTTGGGAAAAAATTTGTATGTCATCTAGATAGACTACAACGGAGGTATTTAAGAGATCCCGGAAGATTTCATTCACAAAACCTTGAAAGACGGTGGGAGCATTGCTGAGGCCGAAAGGCATTACCAAATACTCGTAATGCCCATCACGAGTATTGAATGCTGTCTTCCACTCATCAACTCAGCGGATACGGATTAAGTTGTAAGCTCCTCTGAGATCTAGCTTGGTAAAGATGGTAGAACCCTTGATGCGGTCGAACATTTCCAGAATTAGAAGCAGAGGGTACCAGTTCTTTATTGTGATAGCGTTAAGTCCCCGGTAGTCGATGCATGGGTGTAAGTCTCCATCCTTCTTCTTTACAAAAAAGAAACCGGCACTAGCAGGGGAAGAGGATGAACCCACGAGCTAGGTTTTCCCGAATGTAGTCAGTCATGGCTTGTGTTTCAGGCAATGATAGTGAGTAAGTTCTACCTCTCGGGGGAGAGGTTCCGGGGAGAAGGTCAATAGGACAATCCCAAGGACGGTGAGGTGGTAATGTTTCGGCAGATTATTTGCTGAATACGTCACTAAATTCTTGGTACTGAGTGGGTAAGTCCATAGAGTTTGCAGTCTTAGCTAGGCGATGAAGATTTATTGGCTGTAAACCGTTTTTGAAGCAATAATCACTCTAGCGGATAATCTCAGGGGTACACCAATCACATGTGGATTGTGCTGTTGAAGCCAAGGCAGGCCAAGGATGACTGGAGAAGTTTGATATAGTATCAAAAAGTGGATGGTCTCCTTGTGCAGAAGACCCGTCTGGAGTTTAACAGCGGTGGTTCGATGGGTAATAGTACCGCCGGGTATTCGACTCCCATCCACAGCAGTGATATAGATGGGTATGTCAAGTTTTTCAACAGGAATTTTTAAAGTCTCTACCTCGCTCAGGGAGATAAAGTTTTCTGCAGCTCCCGAATCTAAAAGAGCCGTGAGGTTTGTACAGACAGAATCCAGAGACAAAGTAATTGGTAAGGTACAGTCCTTCTTAGTGGAGGAGCGTAGAGACACTCCTAACTCAGGCTCCTCTGACTGAGTTAGGAGTGCACGTTTCCCGGGCGCTTGGGACACTGGAGGCAAAGATGCCCAGACTCTCCACAATAAAAGCACAAATTATTTTTCGTACGTCTTTGATGTTCTTGATCTGTGCTTCAGGATTTGCCAAGTTGCATGGGTCCCTCAGTAGGTGGTGGTGAGGCTCTAAGTCGGGTGGTAAAGGGAGCTTTAGGTCAAATAGCTTCTTTCCTTTCAGATGCTCTCTCTCTATGACGAATATCCACACGTGTAGATGTAGTGATCAACTCGTTCAGGGTGGTTGGTAGCTGAGAAGAGATTAAATTATCTTTAATACGATCCGCCAGTCCATGCCAGAAAATAGATATAAGCGCCTCCTCTCCCCATGATAACTCAGAAGCAAGAGTCCGGAAGAGTACCACATACTGACCCACGGTCATGTCCTTCTGGCGTAGGCGGAGGATGTCAGTGGCTGCGGAAGAGGAACAGCCTGGCATATCAAAGATGACCCTGAAAGTTTCCAGAAAATTTTCAAGGTTGTAGAGTAAAGGATCATTCTTTTCCAGGAGAGGGGACACCCAATCTAAGGCTTGACCACAGAGAAGAGAGATGATATACGCCACTTGACGCTGTCAGAAGGGAAATTGTCGGGCTGCAACTTGAATTGTAATAAGCACAAGTTTAGGAAATCCCGACAAAGTTTTGGAGTTCCGTCATACTTGGTAGGAGTTGAAAGACGTATTCGGGGGCCACTGGATGAGTTGCTTGATGAAGCAGTCGGCCCTTGGTGCATCACCGTATGCTGGAAGGCTCCAACCTGATTTGCCAATTCATGGAGGCATGATACCACTTGGTCATTCGTCGCTTCCTGACGCTCAATTCTGTCTGCCATATTTGACATTGTTCCCTGGGGGTTTGCCCCGGTTGGATCCATTGGGCCAGAACAAACTGTCATGTTCAATGGAGTAGTGGGATCGGTTCCGGGTTTCAGGGAGTGAGACAGCTGAGCAGATGTAAAATGGAAGCTGGCTGGTTTAATATACCATTGGTGCATACAGTAAATACGACAGTGATGAGGTAAGGCAGTCTTTGGTGACAAAGATAGAAAGTCCGGCACTGACGTGCACAGAAGTAATGCAGGCTGTGGAACTAAAGTAGAATGAAGGATGTAGAACACGAGTGGAAGACTTGGTGCTGGAGTAGGAGTTGGTGAACTAAAACCGGTAACTGGAGACAGTAGAGCAGGGCTGGAGTCAGCGGAGCTGGACTGGAGTCACAAGGCAGTACTGGAGTCAGCGGTGCAGGACTGGAGTCAAAAGGCAGGACTGGAGTCAGCAGTGCAGGACTGGAGTCAGCGGTGCAGGACTGGAGTCAGCGGGGCAGGACTGGAGTCAGCGGGGCAGGACTGGAGTCAATGGTGCAGGACTGGAGTCAGCGGTGCAGGATTGGAGTCACAAAGCAGGACTGGAGTCACAAGGCAGGACTGGAGTCACAAGGCAGGACTGGAGTCAGCGGTGCAGGACTGGAGTCTCAAGGCAGGACTGGAGCCTCAAGGCAGGACTGGAGTCTGGAGTCAGCAGAGCAGGAAAGGAACCAGGCATCAAGGAGACAAGTTGTTCTGGCAATGAATGTCAGAACTGACAGCGTTAAAATATGACGGCCTAAGCGCCTATTGGCTGGAGGACCGCGGCAGGCAGGGATCATTGGTGGAGCGGCAGCACATGACTCAGGTAAGATGGCGGCACCCATGGATCGATGCGCCGCGGAGTTTGGTGCCAGAGTCCACGTGGAGGACACCGCAGTAGGGTAAGTAAGAATGAGGCTGTCACTGTTTCAGTGACAGCCTCTGACGGCCGTGAGGACCCGTGCTCCGGGAGAGAGGGGCAGACATGGTACCAAGACACAGGTAAGCGCGGCGTCTGCCGCAGTTTGTGATAATTGTATTCTTTGCATGCAGGGATATTAAGTCTGAATCCAGCCCTATTTGCTTTTTAAGTTTAACACTCACGTTTTTTTCAATTTTTGTTGATTAATTCATTTCCATATGATATTGGATACATTCCTTTTTATTTATTTATTTCTCAATTTTTACACTTTAAATATTGGATTTTCATTGTCTTTATATTACATTCAATCCTCTTATTAATGACTACACTTTTAGCACTTTACAACTGGATTCAGTATATTAATTTTTTGCTGATTGATTGTTTCAATTGCGTTTACACTTTTAGGTATTATTTTTGCTGCTCAAATTCTCTGTTAGTTGGTACTGGTTTTAGACTTCTATAGTTTATGAGTGTTTCAGAATTAATATGTAAAATAGGACATTTTAGGAGTGTACGAACACCTTTTATTTATATACTTATATAGATCAGTAGTAAGAGTAGGAATTTATCAGTTTTCTCCAGAGTTTGATAATATTCTTTATTATTCATGTGGTATTTTATACGCAATATTGCACTTTAGGGTTTTGGTTGTACAGGTACTTACCTTTTTTGCACTTTGTTAGCACTTAGCACTTTATTGGAAAGCACCTTTTCTCTTATTTATTCTTCCTGTGTGCTTTAGGGGTGGAGAGGCACTGCTGGCATCGGAGGCTGCTATTTTTAAGGTGTTTTTTTATTAATAGCACAGCGCCTTTGCTTTTCACCTACCTTTTTATTCATTCTTAAAGTCTGTCTGGGAGCTTGAGAAGTTGATTATTGTTCTTCCTCAATAAGGTCATTAAGGGCCAACAGCTCTTCAGTAATGAAGATAAAAGATTTTGATTAAAAAAAGGGGGTTATCTCTGTCGGATGAGATTTGTTTTATCTTTTTTTTCTTTTATTGTTTACACTATTCAAGCTTCAACAATATTTATATATACATTACCTTACATATCAAAGGTACTGACATTACTTATTTCAAATCATTGAAAGTTGTTATATCAGTTTAGATTTGTGCAAAATTAATTTTCTTGTATATAAAAATAAATCTTTTTCACCTTAGACCCTGTCCATATTATTCGCAGGTGATAATGAAAGGCCCTTATTAAGCACTTGAATATGTTCTAGAGACAGAATCTTATGTGATAAATTCACAATACGCATATTATTATCTAGTCTATATCTATATCTATAACTTTCTAAACCCCCGGGACGCCCCATCATAGCAGGGACCGAGTCAGTCACAGCTAACCTTTCTCTATTCATAGATTCCTATCATCAGGAATTTATGAAGGAAATCCCATCCTATCTAAAAAACACCACCCAGATTTTGAATATACTAAAGTATATTAAATGGGAAAGTGGATACATTTTGGTAACAGCTGATGTGACGTCCCTGTATACCATTATCGCACATTCAGAAGGTATTAGGGCAGTTCAACATTTTTTGAGTCAGTCAACACTTTGCAAGAATTTTTGCTATAGTTCATTTTGAATAATAATTATTATCAATTTGATCACCAATTTTTCTTGCAAACTTTAGGTACCGCCATGGGTACCAGGTTCACCCCAAGTTATGCCAATATGTTTTTAGCATATTGGGAAAAATCTATAATACCATTGGCAGGGGCGAACCTGGTACTATGGCGGAGGTATATTGACGACATTTTTTTCATTTGGGGGGTGTCAGAAGAAGCCCTTAGAACTTTCTGTGATACCCTCAATAGCAATGATTTAAATATCTTACTTAAGTTTGAAATCAGTAAAGAAGCAGTCAACTTCTTGGATCTGACGATCTATATAGAAGAAGGGAGCATCCATACCACACCACTTTGTCAAACCCACTGATACTAATTCCCACATTCCCGTCAAAAGTAATCACCATCCCACGTGGTTAAAAAACATACCTAAGGGACAATTTCTCTGTATCAAGAGAAATTCATTCAAATGTATACCTTTTATCTCTAAATTTAATTCCCAGTATAAAGCCATAGAGAAAATCATTGGAAAACATTGGCATATACTTAGGGAAGATGACCAACTAGCAGGACACTTAGACAAACGTCCCAGGTTTATATACTGTAAAGCACCCACTAGCAAAGATCAACTTGTAAGATCAGCTTTTAGAAACGAACCCGTGTCACACCAATCACGTATTACATGCAAAGGCTTCAATAGGTGTGGAAGCTGTCTGATGTGCAAGAATTGCCCTAATATCAATTCAGTTAAAAAGATAGAATCTTTTGTGTCTAAAGGTAAAAACAAAAATGTGTACATACTGGAATGTTCATGCAATAAACAATATGTTGGGAGGACCACCAGACCACTCAAGATCAGGTGGTCCGAAACACCTACGTAACATTAGGAAGGGAGTCACTACCCATGCACTTTCTTCCCATTTTAAGGAGTATCATCAATGTGATCCTTCATTTTTAACCAACTTTTATGGGATTCAGAAAGTTCAGGGCAATTGGAAAAAGAGAGATGATAATACAGCTTTGGCCAAAGCAGAGATGAGAACTATCTTTTCACTTAACTCACTAGAACCCAACGGTCTAAATCAAGACTTTGAGTTAAAGTGGTTTCTTTAAATAGTTTTGTGTCTAGTTTTTCACCTTCTGTCCTTATCTCTCCTACAGTCATACCACCCTGGATATGCCAAATCTCGTCCGACCTTGGAAGCGATACAGGGTTGGCCCTGGCCAGTACTCGGGAGGTAGACCCCCAAGGAAGACCAGGTACCGTAAGGAAGTTTGGGTAAGTAAGGTATAGTCTTAGATTAGAATCTAGTTTTATTTCTCCTGTAACCTCACTCCGCTCTGTCTTAATTTTTTCTCTCCTCCCTAATAACAGCTTTTGTCTCCTCCTTGACGGATATTTCTTTTCATTGATATTGTTGCCCATTTGAGATATATAGGGATTATTTTAATATTTGTAGTATTTTTTAATTGGATGTTATAAACAGTAATTTTTTAGTCTGTGAATCACATGTATAATACACATAGGCACCCACACTTGTTTAATTATGTTTATAGGTACATTAAATGTTGAATATTCACTTGGCATTTCCAGACGCACATCAAGCTCCCCCTTCTCCCCTTCCATACAGTCAGTTTCCAGATACTAAGGATTAATGTTGCACTAATTATTTTCACTTTATGCGGGCCTTAAGTCCGATATTATTTTGATTGTCACACCCCATTTTTAATTTTTAATTTTTATTCTATAATCACTGGAGTTCTGCACTCATCATTCATACCCATCACCACTCATATTCACAAATATCAGCAATCTCTTTCTAAAATATGTCCGATACCCTTTTTGCATATTAGTGTGAATGATTTATTCATTTATCTTTGTTTTAACTAATTACAACAATGAGCATAATATCACCTTTATCACATATCTATACAATTTGAAAACTGATATTGGTTTCACAATAGTTAATCAGCATGTGTGTCAATTAGGTTATATTGATAACAACACACAGTAAGTTATATTTTGTAAATATTTCTTACAATTTTGTATGTTATAAGAATTCCCTATTCTCTATTACCATGGATCTGTCAATCAGGTGTAATAAGGATGAAGTCCTTATTTATAATGTCTATACATCACTGATTTATTTATTTTATGTATGGTAATATCGATGTTGAGATTGAGCTAATAATGTATGTATTATCATAGTTATTAGGGCAGCATTTCTTTTTAATACAATGTGTATCTCAACCACATTTTTATATTGGCACAAATGGTTTTATATAACGTAAGTTGTAACAAATTTAATTGAATGGCTTCTTTTTAAATAAGTGGAATGGTCCTTTAATACTATGGAATAGTTAGGATCTATAGAAATGTTTCTAATTAAATTCTTTAAATTTAAAGTTTAAAAATTTTCCTTTTCTTCATGTCAATAATGTGTGAACGTGCAATGTCTACGATACTATGGACTGTGTTGATACTTTTCTGATGGTTCAAAGTGTTGATATACTTGAATAATCAGCCAGAGGGAGGGATCTAGGACCCAGAGACCTCCACAGACTGTATCGCTTATGGAAACTAACATGTATCATGTCCGGAGTTCCTTGTAAAGAGATTGACAGCTATGGAACAACATCTTTAGAATTGAACCACCAATCGGAACTCTCTTACCTCATCTTCATGGACTTCAAAATTCCACGTCATCTATGACTACCATACAGCTTGAGAAAAGGCACGTCTGCCCGAAACGCATCGCTGGTAGTCTATGTGTTTTGGTCTGCACTCCGGTATCCGTGTTCCCGCTCCTCAGGATTTTTACATCGTGCTGTTAACGGAGCTCCTCACAGCCTCCTGACAGCTGCGGCTTTTCCATCCATGGTACGGAGGCAGCTCCCAACCACCTGTGTTTATATGTTCTATTTGTCCCATGTTTTTATACAGTTTTTATATAGATTTGTGTGGTAATAAATTGTTTTATTTTCCTTCTCTGTCAGCTGAGCATATGTATTAGGTCCTCATCTTTGAAGATTACAACTATATACAAACTTACTGGGTACATTATTCAAGTATATCACAGGTCAAATCAGCGCTGATCAGGTTTCCTTCTATTCCATTTATCTTACTTTTTAGAGGTGTAGACCCTCTGGAAACCGTGATCAGCAGCAGATTTTTTAGCGCAGCCTCTCCCCATTTTTTCTTTTCTTTTATATTATTATCTAGGTTTTCTTGTTCTGTGGTTGTTTGGATGTCTTGAGTATACCTGTTTCCTGGTCTTCTTTCTTGATTTTTACCTCTCCTAACTTTTCTGTGTGACTGCGAGTTCTGTGTGCACCTGCCGCTAACAAAATTTCTATTAGAGGAGGAAGAACATGTCCTAGCACCTTTTTAAGCCGTATTGCTGTCAAAGATTAAAATTCAGATGCTGAGAATGCGACTGTCTAATTAGAGTATGTTTATTGGCCCGCCAAGAGAGAATCCTATTCTGTGTAATCTGTGCAGTCACAATGGAATTTGTTTATCTTTTCTATTTTTTATTTCCTGTTCTGCCTCCTGAAGTTTCTTCTTACACTGTTCAAATTAAGTGTTCTGCACAGAGATTGTATTTACTGTGAGGCTGAATTCCACATGGAACACCACATCAGCATGTGCATAGGAATTCTTGTAAATGAAAGTATTGCACACTATCTAATTCACAGTTGACTTACGTTTCTAGTGTATGTAAATCAGCTAGATCCAGCTTGAGTGGCACACTAACACAGACAAGTCTAGGAATCTGATAATAGGAGTGATGCCAGCATATATACAACAATTAATTCTAAAGAACACACCTACAGGGTGTGACCTTAAGTTGACAGAGCTGACCTTAGGCATAGGTCATATAGGCACATTCCTAGGGTGGCATTAGCCCAGGGGAAGACCACTGAGGCCAGGATTTAAATACAGTGCATCTGGAAAGTATTCACAGCCCTTCACTTTTTCCACATATTAGTATGTTACAGCCTTATTCCAAAATGGAATAAATTCACTTTTTCCCCCAAAATTCTACACACAATACCCCATAATGACAACGTGAAATAGTTTTTGGGAGATTTTTGCTAAAACCAAGCATGAAGTCAAAGGAATTGTCTGTAGACCTCCGAGACAGGATTGTCTCAAGGCACAAATCTGGGGAAGGGTACAGAAAATATCTACTGCTTTGAAGGTCCCAATGAGCACAGTGGCCTCCATCATCCGCAAATGGAAGAAGATCAGAACCATCTTCCTAGAGCTGGCTGGCCGTCTAAACTGAGTGATCGAGGGAGAAGGGCCCTAGTCAGCGAGGTGATCAAGAACCTGATTGTGACTCTGTCAGAGCTACAGCATTCCTCTGTGGAGAGAGGAGAACCTTCTATAAGGACAATCACATGCTGTGGGGATGTTTTTCAACGGCAGGAACTGGGAGACTAGTCAGGATAGAGGGAAATATGAATGCAGTAATGTACAGAGACATCCTGGATGAAAACCTGCTCCAAGGTCTGGATCCAGCCGATTGTGTGTAGAATTTGAGAGAAAAAATTAATTTATTCCATTTTGGAAAAAGTCTGTAACATAACAAAATGTGGAAAAAGTGAAGCACTCTGAATACTTTCTGGATGCACTGTATAGAGCTTCCATATTACCGGGGAGAACAGCTCTATCTATAAAGCACCTGTATGTGGGATATAATAAAAGCCTTCCAGTACAATAAAATAAAAGTACAATTTATTCAAAACATATTAGTTGGGTACCAACAAAAAGCACAATTAAAAGATACATAAATAAAACAAAAGATGTGCACAATAGTAAACCTTTCTTAGAAGGTCATCCGACTCTGAAGATAGTTAGTTGGGAACAGGACGGCAGCAGGAGTTTGGTACCATCCACTGCACTTTAGCACATGAGCACTTTTGATCGTGACTTCCATACCGCCATATGAAAAATTGGAGCAATTACCATATATGCAAAATTCTTGATGTGAGTACTCACTGAAACTCTCTATGATCTGCATGCACAGGAATTAGCCGGGATTGCTTATTCACACCGCATAACACCTGACAGTCGGAGAGCTACACCAGCAGCAGCTGCGTCCTGAGACCCCCAGATCTAGCGGTGTGGACACCCGCTCGACGGGGTTGACTCGGACGGGACATTATTTCATCATTTAATATCTGAATATAACGGCTGAATGGGTGAAATCTGAACATCTTTATTTTATTTTTTGTGCGGCAGTAATGCTAAAACATATTTGAAGCAATCTATATGTGATCAGGAAATAAGTGAAGCACGGTCTTTTTGAATTTCGCAGACGCTTATAATTGTTTTTGGTCCTTAATCTGAGACCTGATCAACCTCAGAATAATAGCAATACTAATAACTATTTCCAGAGTCGGATGACCTTCTAAGAAAGGTTTACTATTGTGCAGTATCTGGATACTTTTGTTCCCAACAGAAGTATTATACACATCTTTTGTTTTATTTATGTATGTATCTTTTAATTGTGTTTTTTGTTGGTACCCAACTAATATGTTTTGAATAAATTGCACTTTTATTTTATTGTACTGGAAGGCTTTTATTATATCCCACATACAGGTGCTTTTGCATTTTGAAACAATTGTATTTGGAGTTATATTAACCAATTTGGTTTTTGAATTAACATTTGATTAATTTCTATTTATTTAATTTTATTATATATTTTTTTCATACCCTACTATTAACAGCGCTGGTCATATCTTGTTTTATTACGTTTTTTTCAATTTATTAAGGGGCTCCACAAACTCCTTGACCAGCTGCAGTTGCTTTGAGTGGGGATCTGTTTCCAAGCGCCCATATTGGTTGTGTTTCTTTGTTTATATTAGGTATAGCTATAAAGTGCCTGGCATGAAGAAAATTTGTGGTGGTAACTTGGTAAAGAAAGAATGGCGGTGTTAATATGAATGGCTGGCATCTAACATTTGTCATTTCTTTCATTAAGAAGAGAAGAGGTGACCGGGCACCACTGTTAATTTAAAGGACCACTTCTTAAAGTATAAGAGGTGCACAGAGGGAAAGAAAGAAATATCAAAGAGAAAAGAACACATATATGTTCCCAAATAGTCCTCTCTCATGGCACTCAGGGTCTCCAATTATTACACATCATAACGTGAACCATGACAAACAAAAAAATAAAAAAATAACAAAATTTTATTTCAATTGTTTAAAACAATAACTCAAGAAGAGATGGCGAAATATAAAAAAAACTATTCAATACTTACATTGTCATAACACCGATAAAAGATTAAAAGAAAAATGAGAATGGCACAATTTGCCACGTTATCCCCCAGTATAGGAAATCAAATATATAGTATTAAAGAAGTCACAACAAATTAGTGTTAGAAACATTGTTAATAGTCGGGGAATATAGACATGCAGCTCAATACAAGTTGGGGCCAAATTAATGCTTCCAATGTGTATGCTCTTATTTGGTATAGGTTTATACAATGTTGCCTTCCATTACAGAAGCAACAGAAAGTAGCTACTCAGTTTGTGCTCCGTAATCTCTCTGTTTATTCTACAGAGCACACAAAAGCACTGGCAGTGATCTTCACTGAAATAGCACCAAGCTCTATTATTAACAAGTAAATTCAGGGCTATTTTGAGCTCGCAATGAGTAAATATAGGTGCTATACAGGGAATCCCCCTGTGAATTAGGAGAACACGTGCCCTTACGTTCCTATTACAATTCTGCGATCTCCATGTCGCTGATGGTGAACTTATTAATGAATATCGATCTATCTATCTATCTATCTATCTATCTATCTATCTATATCTATCTTTCTATCTATCCATCCATCCATCCATCCATCCATCCTTCTATCTGTCCGTCCGTCCGTCCGTCCGTCCGTCCGTCTGTCTATCTCTATCTATCTATCTATCTATCTATCTATCTATCTATCTATCTATCTATCTATCTCTATCTTTCTATCTATACATCCATCCATCCATCCATCCATCCATCCATCTATCTTTCTATATTTTAATAAATATCTACACTAGGTGTTAGCATTGCTGTTCCAGTGCTGTAGTTTTTGTTGAATGGTCAAAAGTCACATGCTAGATATTATATTGTATTGCAGTGTTATTGTTGTTTAAACCATAGTCCTTAGTATTGCGGTCTGTTTAATTTAATTTAAGTTAAATTTGCCAGTGCTGTCCAGCTGATCATGCTCTTTGTGTTATGCCTACAGCATGCTGAAAATATACGCTAAGGGGGCATTTTCTGATCGCTAGGATCCCCCTTTTGGTACTGTGTTGCATGCACAGGCACCACAGTAACAGGACATAGTTTTGGATCCAGAGAATCCAGATCCTTACTGGTTCTAAATCAGACAGCGGAGCAGTACAGAGCAGGAAGCAGAAGCGCTTCTTCTCTGTTGGTGGGGGGAGGGATGCCAATAGTGCAGTAAGGGATGGTTTTAACCCTTCTGAACAATCCACATTTCCACAGCACCCCCAATTTTATATGAGCATGATGATATATATATTAATATATATATAATTAGTTGTATAACTATACATTTAAATGTGTGACTTGAGAAACATCACTTTATAATAAATAACTGTTTGAAAAAAATGTCCTTAGCTTGAATGGCTCCAGACACAGAAATGTGGATCTGTAGCTATTCACTTCCTGTGTGGTTGATCTGAAAGTCTATAGGCCATGGTATGGCGAACAAAAAGAAGCAATGACAAAATTGAGGTGTATAGACTAGTGTCTTGTTTTCCTTAAAAGGCAAACTTGTTCTCCTGAAGTTGCTCTATAAGGTATCACTGTGCATGTATTTACTGCCCCATAATTAATAAATTATTAGAGCTTTGCCTGATAAATTATCAGCCTAAGCTTTAGATCAGGCCTGGCCAACCTGTGCCTCTCAAGGTGTTGTGAAACTACAACTACCAGCATTCTTTGTCAGTTATCAGCTATACCTAAGCAGGTGAAGCATGCTGGGAGTTGTAGTTTCACAACACCTGGAGAACCACAGGTAGGCCAGGTCTGCTTTAGATGATTTTACAGTCTTTTTACATGTCACACTCATTTAACAAAACCAGCACCGTGAGTGTTTTCTATATGCCTTGTAACCACTTTGAGATGATTAGTAGGATGATTGAGGCGCACACTCTCTGTTATAGTTGTCAGTTACAACACTGTACAGTGTTTATGCACTCCAGATTGCATTATTTACTGATAAACAAAAACATATTTATGCTGACCACTTGACAGCAGAGTTTCTTAATGTTTGATAACATTGATATGTGTGCTGTGTGTGCTGGAGTCTTACAAATATATCTATCATTTTTGTTTTAATTCAGTGTGAACAGTATGTGTTGCTTAATTTTGCTTGAACTATGGAAAGGAGGGTGCATTTTGTGTTGGGTGGGCAATTTAGTTTGTGAATTGTAAGGGTGAATTGCGGGAAAGTTGATTTCATTTCATCCAAACTGGGGGAGGGGTGGTTAATTCCCTTGCCTGTTGTTATGTAGACAGTCCAAATGTCGCCAGGCAGATCAAATGTCAACTGTTGAGTATTATGGACCGGTTTCACAACAACTATTTTTTTTACGTGCCTTGTTTTCCATTCAGAGGTACTTATTTTATGCTATCTTCCTAGCGTTTCGTTATGTAAATTGCGTACATGCAGATACCTTGATAAAGAGCACTGAGCTGCTTGAAACGCGTTGGTAGTGGCAATTGTAGCAGAATAAAAGGAGAGTACTATGGATACCTTCACTTTTGCCTTTATATGAATGTTTTCAAAGGCCCTAGAAGCAACATATACTTGAAAGAGATTTAAGATCTGGACGGAAGGATTCCCCTTTGACTAAACCTGAAACGTGTACAATAGAAGTGTGATTTATTTTGAAGTTGGAAGTTTTTATGAATTTTAGTATGTGAATTAAAAGGTTTGGTCATTTTATTTATGAGTCCGTACACTTTGTTATTTAATAATATTTAAGACACTTACCTGACATATATCGTTAAGAGACTACAATTTAGGAGGATCCCACTAGACGGCAGCAGCTGTTGAGCCCATCGGGACCAGAATGGGACAGGGACATTATAAAGATTTACTGGGATTTTAAATCTCTGATGGGCCTATGAATAATAGGAGTGTAAGGTGAGCATAACTTACACTGCAATAAGTCTCATTTAAATTTACATACTGTGCAATGAGATTGTATTGCATTCTGTCTTCTGTGTAATATACAACATTACGGGACCGGAGAATCTTGGAGATAGAGCACTTGATCTGCAGTTACCAGATGAAAGATCAGATTGGGATTTAAAGAACTTTTTAATGTGCCTTTTAAACAAGAGTACGATTTAGGAGGATCCCACTAGACGGTAGCGAGCTGGTGTGCCCGTCAGGACCAGAACGGGATCCGGACGTTATAAAGGTTTACTGAACCTTTTGATGGGCCGTTTAAACAAGATAGCTACACGGTGAGCATATCTTGTATCATTCCTGTTAGCGTTGATGATAAGCTATGCGATGAGAGTGTGTTTGTTTTTATTTTTTCATGTAAAAACAGAATCATTATATTGGATCGCAGATAAACTTACCTGGTAGTGAGCGCACTTCAGACTTTTGTTGAGATTGGGAATTCACTGGTGACACTGATCATCTTTGGAATCGTGTTCAAAGAATTTCCAAAGAACACTGTGTTTTATGTTTACCTTTCGTTGAGAATCACATTTGAGCTACTACTTACCTGACAGTAAGTGCACTTTGAACCAATTGTTGTTTAAATTGTGTTTAAGAAATTTTAGAAGGACACTGCTTTCTGTTGCAAATGATCAATTACCTGTCAATGAGGGTGCTTTGAACTTCTGCTGTAACTGGGAATTTGGCAGTGCCACTGATCGTCATTCGAATTGTATTGAAAGAGACTATCTTGAAAATGTTATTATTAAGATCATATATAAGTGTATTTACTATACCAGTGCTAGTGTTTCCATCCTTGTATTTTTTATTTCAAATTTGGATTAGAGGCACATCTATATGGTTCTGTAATAAGGGGAGAAAAGTGTTAATCTCCTAGGGTGGAAATTAGCTGCAGGTTTAGGGAGCGCAGGTTGAGGTATTTGTTTAAAAAACAAGACTTGGAGTTACCTCCACAACTGCATCAGTTGCTAAGGGGGCACCAGTCCCTCACTTTGCCAAAAGTACCTGAGCCCCTAGATACATTTTTGTTCCATACTTGTTTTACAAGTTTCATTTAGGATGTGGAGATACAGAATGAAAACTGTGCCCCCTTATATACACCAGGGGTTGGATCCAGACTTAAGAAGGAGCTTAAAATTAAGAGAAGAAAGTTACTCCTGTGCTAAACCATGTTGATTTCAGGGGGGGGTCAAGTTAATTGTATTCTTTGTATGCAGAGATATATCTTTGTATTGCTTACTGCACACAGATACTGACCATCTTCACTTTTACACTGTTATTTAGACTTGGGATAGAAAACATCACCTCTCAACTCTAATACTGTTTGCAACAGATGAAATATAACTCAGCTGAAATCACCATGGTTTAACCCAAGAGTAACTTTCCTCTCTTAGGACCTGATTCACACTTCTTAAAATAAGAACTTAAAGTCACTCCTGGGCTAAACCATGTTGATTGCAGGGGAGTCATATTTCATCTGTTGCAAACAGTACTAGTGTTGAGAGGTGATATTTCACAGCCCAAGTCTAAATAACAGTGTAATAGTGAAGCTGGTCAGTATCTGTTATCAGTAAGCAATTCAAAGATGTATTCCTGCATGTAAAGAATACAATTAACTTGACTCCCCCCAAAAACAACATGGTTTTGCCCAGGAGTGACTTTAAGTTCTTATTTTAAGAAGATTCTTAAGTGTGAATCAGGTCCTTAATTTCAAGCTCCTTCTTAAGTCTGGATCCAGCCCCAGGTGTCCTATTTAATCATGTCAGCTTTATCCAGTCAGTCAATCAGACATTAGAGAACTCATTCTGTCAGTGCAGGGGCATGTTTGCTATGTTTTACTTAAGAACCATAATAAATACTGTGAGTTTGTGTATAATTACTTCATGGTTTTCATTTTATTTGTATGTAACAATAGCATTATTGTCTGTTTTTGGTTGTTTGGTCAGTATATAGATTCCTTTAGAAAAGAGAAAAGTCACTTATAATGAGAACTGTCTTCACTAAGCGTTTCAGTTTATAATTTCTAAAGCAAGTCTCATTCATTTTAATCATGAATATGCACTAAACCATATAAGACCCGATCCTGACATCCAAAGTTGCCCCATCTTAATGTGGGTTTCTGTTAACTTTTGGTGACCCATTTAGGCTTAAGAGGAATGAGAGTATAAACAGAGTGCTGTAAAACCGATGCTTACCTTGTCCTGCAGAAAAAGTAGTTCACAGTTCTCATATATGTAAAATTTAAAAAACTAATAGAATATCTGTCTGTCGGAGCTCTCAAAGGGAGCACCATTTCCCAGTAATAGTAAAAATCAAAAAGAAAAGAATAAAGAGCTCTGAATACGACAAGATTAATTTATTACAGTTTTTACAATTATAATTCACAGCATAATATGAACATATTTAAAACATTCACAATAAAAACAAATAAGTACAAATTTGTTAAACCTTAATATAGGTGAAATTAGAGATCCCACGTATAATGTAGAGGCCCCTGTTTCAAGTCCAATAGGACATAGGGGGTAGGTCAATAGTAGAATATGTATTTGTATCCGCTCAATGTTAGTGTTGCCGCTGTGCAGTGCAGATATATATTATTGTATGTAGAAAATGACGGTCTAATATTGTTACTTGGTAAATAATAATGATGGACCGCTGAATGTGTCACTCACAATTATGGTTGATGAAACAGTCTGGTAGACTGAATAAAGATGGTTCATATAAAGCTACAATCCTATTATGTTTTATGCTGGAAAAAAATATTTTCAATAAAAATGAACAAGAAGCCAACCCACAAAATGGAGAGATAACACTGAGCCAGACTGATAATGAATCCTTGTAAACCCTTTCTTTCCTATATTATGAAAATAACTCAACAAAGAGGACTACAAAGCAGAATGCCTAAACCAACTACAAAATATATTTAGTATGGCATCGGCTCCCTGATGTGTAGTTTGTATCACCTTGTGGATTACTATCTACAACCCTTCAACTGAGAGAAAATGTTGAATGGAAGGATGGTTATGATTTAGGTATAGAAGCTATTGACCAAGTTCTTACAGCCAATAATTTAGAATAAAATTCAAACAAGTTCACTTAGATTCAATTAGGTTTACTTTACATCATAATTATTTTACTTTTAACAATAATTTTTTATCTACAGTGTCGAGGGACGGCAAAAGAAACCAGGTTCACCCCGAGTTATGCCAACTTCTATATGGGCCATTTTAAACAACAGTATATTTGGCAGGACCCATTCGGGTGAATCTGGTTTCCTACGCAAGCTGAAATCTGTCATTTCATTTCTAGCACATTTCATTTCTATCACATATCAATAATAATAATAATCAATTCTGTCTAAAATTCAAACACTCTATGGGGCTGATCCAGAGCTACGATGTTACACTGAGCGTTTTAACGCTCAGCTTAACATCGCTGCTCTGCCCCGACACTCCCCCTTGTTGGAGTGTATTTACACTCCCTTACGCCAGCTGAAGGCTACCCTAAGTTCAGCCGGCGTAAATACGCTGGGACGGCGGCGTTAGTAAGATAACGCCGCCCTCCCAGCCTAATTACCCTTCCTCCCCCGCCTCCCTGCACTAACCTCAGCGTAGTAACGCTGGGGGATGCCCCCTCCAGCGTTACTACGCTGAAGCTACGGATGCCCAATCTGCGATTGGGCATTTCCGTAGCTACGCCAGGCAACATTTGCCCGGCGCATGCGCGGATTGGCTTTTTAGCCGATCTTACGCTTACGCCCGCCATAGCTAGTACGGCGGGCATAGTTCTGGATCAGGGCCTATGAGTCAAGAAACCATTAACTTCCTGGACATCACAGTCTTTAGTTAACCATTCCTTACATACCAATAATTATTGGAAAGGTAGATTCCAATCTATTTCTTCATTTTGACAGTTGTCACTACACCTCCTTTAAGAGGAACATTCCTACGGTACAGTTTTCCCACCTCAGGAAAACCTGTTCCTCACAGGATATGTATATCCAACAGAGTATTAAATTAAGATATAATTTTCATCAATAAAAATATCCTATTGCTAGTGGAATGAGTCCCCATGGACTACATTTTTACCTCCTTAATCTAACATTAAGATTATAAATAAAATTGTTGGTTATGCTTTTTTATCCTCCCACTAGAGGCTTTATTATGTAGAAGAGCCGTCCCCCTTTTTTGCTGTTCCCTCGCAAGACTTTCATACTTGCTAGGTTCTTGAAAATTAAAAATCAAAAATTAAAACTTAGAAAAGACTCATCAAAAACTTTTGGTATATTCAAAACCACAAATAATGAAGCTGTTTTTCACCGTTTTTGAGTAGCTTGATGTTTCTATTTAAGTATTAATTATTGAATTAATTTATATATTTTTCTTATTATACATGTACTTACTATGCATATTGTTGTATTGACCAGTACTAAGAGCTATGTTCCACCATTTGTTGATACCAAAAGACGCCCAGCTAATTATCATACCTGGAACCAATCAATAATAGCCTCTATTTAAAGCACAGAATGAACTTTCAGAGCACACTCTTTGAAAAAACCCTGTCGGAGAAACGTGTAAGTGGTGCTGTGTATATTAAGATCTCACAGGGTGTTGGAGTAGATTTACGAATTTCAACTCCACAGATCTTTCTATATATTCCTCCTTCAAACTTTTGGTGAGCTGTATAATAAGAACAAATGGAGCTGATAGTTCAGAGGTGAACAATACAGGGAGGACCTCAATCACAAGTCCATCAGACCAGTTTTGCATTACAGCTCCTTTGAGCTTATGTTAATACCCGGACCCTTTGAATGAGAGCAGGATTTACAAACTCTCATTTTCACAACAGAAGTTTGTTGGGCCCGGCGAGGCTTATGCAGAGATTACCATACCAAGATTGCACTGGAAGTTACATTGTGAACTGTTACCTCCTCTATACCACCAAAATATATTGCACCCACTTGCTCTATCGCAAATAGTACGCTGGATTAATAAGTATAGTTTTCCGCTAACCGTATAGCGGCATCATTGGACTATTACCATTTTGCTCACCAGTAATATTGCACTGTTTATCATCTACTAAAAATAATTACACTAACATTCAGTGGATAGAAATACATATTCTATTGTTGACCTACCCCTTACATTTATGGCCTATTGGACTTGAAACATGGGCCTCCATCTTATACGTGGGATCTCTAATTGCACCTATATTAAGAGGCAGGAGAGGGGGAGTCAGAACCAAAAAAATGTAATGGGAGACTTGAGTCAAGGGGAGGCAATTTTTAATTTGACAGATAGAACTTTAACCCCCTCTGAGATCAGTCTTCTTTCAAAAGGGCTCTTGTATTAGATATAGATAAAATGGAGTGCATTAATATTTTAGAAAAATTACAGGCAGAAAATGGAGAGATAGACCAAACTATCAGTCTCTTTGATATAAACCATAGAGAGAATAAACAGGTAGATAGATCTATTTTCAAAAGAAAATCTAAGTTTTTCCCTATTCAGTATAAAAGTTCTCCCATACAAATTTTTTATAAAAACCTTTGCCGATTTATTTATTTATTTATTTATTTTTACATTTTTTTTTATTGTCGACAAAGAAATGTAGATAAGATACATCCACAATTTGGATAAAAAATAACTATAATACAATATCATGACATAATACAATATCTTGCATAGTTATTAAATTGGATCAAATCTATAAATCACTTATATAGTGAGGACTGTGCAGGAGTGCTTTTGAGATAGTTGTTCAGATATTACGCCTCATTTGGTATAGGTTTATAGGTTTATACATGCTACCCCTGAGGTAAGCATATTTGTTCACCCTCGCTGCTACCAATTTCGTCTAACAACAGTAAACACTTTTGTGGATTAAATGCCGTGCCTATTAAAGAGATTCGTCCCCCTAGCTGATCACCGGAGGATCATTACCAACCATCCTCAGAAGATACCAACTAGTATTTTCAAAACAGTGGATTAAACGATCTTTAAGATGAGGGGATAGAGTATCCACATAACTTTCCCAAGTATCAAAAAAAATTCTACTGTGGATTCCTTAGATAGGGATGCCTCCAACCAGTCCATCTGAAATAGGAAAAATAATTTTTCCTTAAATATAGAGAGAGGGGGTGTTCCAGGTCGATTCCATACCTGGAGTATTGTTTTTCTCCCCACTGCACTGATGGCCATCAGTAGTTTTTTATCTCCCCTACTCAATCTATAATTGTGTGGAACTTAACCCAATATGGCCCGATCTGGTGTGAATGGAATGTAATTGACAAACTTGTCCGTTGCATATTTTTGTACCTGAAGCCAGAAGTGGCGTACAAAGGGACATTCCCATAGACAATGGTACATTCCCGCATCATCCACCCCCCCCCACCCGCCC
>WWET01002094.1:59839-70794 GCA_011038615.1 Limnodynastes dumerilii
CAGTCCACTGCCATTTATGGGGTGAGTGTGTGGCCTGACCTGTCCTCATGCTCGGACATAGACGTTGATATCTTTTAATAACACTATAATTAAATGTCACTTTGAAAATATTTGTCATTGTTACAAAAGAATATTTCAGGTTAATATTTTATTAAAAGGCGGTATATATGAAAAAAACAAAGATGTTATGTGTTGTTATATAGGCCCTGATTCAGAGATTGAAAATAAGAACTTAAAGTTACACCTGGGCTAAACCATGTTGATTTCAGGGGGAGTCAAGTTAATTTTATTCTGTGCATGCAGGGAGAATGCTTTGCTTTTACTTATTGCACACAGATACCTGATCAGCTTCACTTTTAAACTGCTAATTAGACTTGAGCTGGGAAACATCACCTTTTAACTATAATACTGTTGCAACAAATGAAATTTGACTCCCCTGAAATCAACATGGTTTAGCCTAGGTGTAACTTTAAGTTCTTATTATCAATCTCTGAATCAGGGCCAAAAAGTGTAAGTATGTTTGTTTGCTGTAAAAAACTGTTTGATTTCAGTTAGCTGGTAGCTTGGACAAAAGTTTCCTGGATGTTGAACTTTTTTTTTAGAATCAATGTGCTAAAACAAGACAGACGAATGTCTCAGCTTCAGTATATGTGTATATATATATATATATATATAATATACACTATGTGTTGTCTGTTTATAACTGTCTAATTTGCAATTGTGTATAGATGAAAGCTCAGCACCAGGGACTGACATTTAATGCAGAATATCCTTTATGATTTTCATAGTTAAGTTATTTTAACTTGCAACTTGTAGGACAAAATATACGGAATGTTAAACCTGGACAAAACCATGTTGAATTTTAGGGGAAGTCATATTAATTTTATTCTTTGCATGCAGGTAGAATACTTGTCTTTTGTTTATTGCACACAGGTACTGACCAGTTATTTTTCATCTGTTATTTTAACTTGGGTTTGGAATCATTACATCTCTAATGCTCTTTTCAACAGATAAAATTTGCTTCCCCTGCAATTGAACATGGTTTTCCCCAGGTGCTCATTTCTACCTGTTCTCTTATTTTTAAACTCCATTTATAGCTCTATGTCTCTTCAAGGAGAAGAATCTCTGGTTTTCCCTGCACATTGTGTTCAAAGTGAATCCACAAGTGGAAAGCACTTGTCATTTAGTACATGTGAATGCAGGCTTATCTGTTGATGTCATGATAACGTCAATGCATAATGACATTTATAGGAATTCCCTGTTTTGTGCAATGTAGACATCCAGAATATAGAGCTAAGCCAAACTAAAGCAGTTATATTCAGTGTTACATGGGTCCAAGTATTACATAAAATATCATGTTTCCAAATATTGTTAGTGTGCAGAGTATAACAGATATGCAAAAAAATGACATCTATCTATCTATCTATCTATCTATCTATCTATCTATCTATCTATCTATCTATCTATCTAATATAACAACGACGGGTACAGGGGCTGCTGCAGCTATGGTGTCTGTAGTTGAGGGTGCATATCACATGATAATCCTGAAATGTATCACATGGCATGAACACTGGTCATGAAGCACACCTTCATATAACATGGATTTTATAGTGAGTATTAGTTATGGGAAAACAGTTAGGCTAGAAAACACATTTCTGTAAATGGAGTAAGGTTCTCTATTGTTGTTTATATGATAGAAGTAAAAAATATTTTGCCAAGCAATATAAGTATTTATTAACTCTGGCAATACAGGGAGACAGCCATAAGTGTGCTCTTAATGTACTGTGCATAGTGAAACCCAGAGTTAGACTTCTATTTCCAGATTCAACAAAACAAAACATTTATTTGATGAATTAAATAAATGTAATTAAATATGGAAAATACTTTCGTACATTGCTTTTTTCCTATGCTGTCCTTCATTCTATAAAAGGCAACAGCAATAAGTTCTGAATTTAGTATTTACCCATACAAAAGTTCAATACTGTGTGAGATATTGCATCATGTGCACATACTACCTAATACTCTTGACTGTCTCCCACTGCCCTGCATATATTTCTGAATGGTCTGGTTATTGGATGGGAGTGGTTTTTAGCCATTTTTTGGTCCATACAATGCACTATAATCAGTTGATTATTGTAAATTGTTTAACCAAATCAGAATCTCTGAATAAGATAATTTAAATAGACCTTTGAGCTTACAGAACCTGCCCTGTTTTATAGTTTAGTTCTATGATGTGCAAGTGGAGTATATGGGCTGGATCCAGACCTAGATGTGCAAGTGGAGTATATGGGCTGGATCCAGACCTAGTGAAGTGCTTGAACTTAGTTACTCCTGGGCTAAACCATGTTCATTGCAGGGGAGTCATATTTCATCTGTTGCAAACAGTATTAGAGTTGAGAGGTGATGTTTCCTATCCCAAGTCTAAATAACAGTGTGATAGTAAAGCTGGTCAGTATCTGTGTGCAGTAAGCAATTCAAAGATATATCCCTGCATGCAAAGAATACAATTACCTTGACTCCCCCTGAAATCAACATGGTTTAGCCCAGTAGTAACTCATTTTAAGCACTTAACTAGGTCTGGACCAGGCTCTATGTGACTATCTTCTATATAAAAATATATATATATTTACTGTGGTTTTCTAAAATGTGGAGCCATTTATAATGTATGCATATCCTGCATAATGTCAACACGTTTTGCATTAAGTCCTATGTACTATTTATGTGTTTAAAAAAAATGAAGCCAGGGAAAAGAATGATATTTGTTATTGTTGCCATATGCCATCTTCAGTGTTGGCGTCATGCTTCCTCTTGCAGTTCCTCTACATTTGTGAAGAAACAAAGCTGTGATACAGGAGGAATCCCTGCACACGTTACAAGTATTACTATAGATTACACAGCATATTTTCATGTTGTACATAGACAGAAGTCTAATGTATGCAAACGTGCTTACTCAGGTCCCAATGCATTGGACTGCTGCATCTCCATTGCAGACTTTGGCATTTGCAGATTTACACACTGGTTTAGCTGATTTGTTGTACCACTGTTGCAGGTGTAAGTAATGTTGATCTAAGTGACATTTTGACCCCAATGTTTCTCATTAAAGGATTTGAAACACATGGGACCGAATACGGACCCCCACGCGCTTTCCGTACGTACGAATGACAGAGGGGAGGGAACGCCCCCTGTCACTCCCCTCTCTCGTGCAGGCTTTATGGCAGTTACACTGCCATGAGCCTGCCTTAACTGAAATGTGCGGATCAGCGGCCCATAACATCTGAACTGCACAAGAGTCAAAACACCCCACTTACACGCTTTGCATGCGTATGTGGAGTGCCGGACGCAAGTCTGGATCCGGACCGTTATTAGTAATTGATATTACTTTGCTTGTGTCCCTAAATGTAATGGAAATGTGTTTATGCCGTGCAGACATTCACGTCTGTGCTCTGTTCCTTTGCAAAGCAAATGACGACAAAGGTTTTTTTAAACAATTTTAAGTTGTTTTGAAAAAATTCTGTGTTTCCATACAATATGATCTACACACAATTTCAATTTGACTTAATTAAACATTTTTTATTATATATTAATTAATAGTTACTTAAACAATTAAATAATGCCCTCTTATTAGTATTAACCAGCCATACCATGGTAGCACTGCTAGTTGTAATGTTGGGAATATATAGTACTAAAAACCTCTATGTATTTCTAAAAAGTCAGAGTATTTTATAGACATTTAAAGATCATTAATAAAACCAGAACCACATGAGAGGTAATTATGTTAATGTATTTGCTCTGCTTGTTCAAGTTTCCTTATTCAAACCTACCTACTTTGGTGTATGCTTGAATGGCTAAATGGCTGCAGTAGTTTTTGATTGGGTGTTATAAAGCATAAATACATTTTGTAAAAGTCAACTTACCAGCTTTAGCTTTGCAAAGTATTGCTGAATGTATGTTTATGACAATAACATCATGGGGTAGATTCGGAGATGGGAGTAATCGCTAGAAAAGGCGCAAATCTGACCTTTGCAAAGCGCTGTTCAAATGCAAAGGAAAATTTATTTCATTTAATTAAATTAATTTATGCGCAAACAGAATAGTGACCTTTCAAGCTAAAGCTCTAAATTAGAGTTAAAAAAAAGCCGTTGTAGTATTTGTGCAAAATAATCAAAATCAACCTGTATAGAATTATAACATATATATAAAAATTTCAACAGCCTACCACTTTCTAAATGGACCACTAATCAATCTCACCTCCCACCATTACATTTAGTCACTGGGGCTGATTCAGAGTTGGGGTGGAAGCGCATGACAGAAATGAACCACGTCTGATTCAAAGTTGCAGATTTCTACTGCGCTTCCTTCTAAATTATAGACGTTTGCAAAGCTCTGTATTAAGACTGTGTTTTGTGATTTTGGGCCTGATCCAGAGCTACGAAATTGCTGTCCGACGGGCGAGCGTACGACGTTTTTTTGCGTATTTTCGTACGAAAATTCGCACCGCGCATGCCCAGTATGACAGCTTCCGGTCGGCTGGACGACATGAGCGTATAGCGGTCGTATGGTGTGCGAATTTTTCGCTCGAGGGGCGTGCGTTCAGTACGACGGTCGGCTGGGCGCTCGTTTTACAACAGGGAGGCGGGGATAGCCATTTAAATTGTACAGTATGGGCGTGCTAAGGCCGTACGATTTGCGTATTATGTGCGAAAATTCGTACGGCCGACGGTAGTACCCAGTGTAGGGTATAGCCGCCGTAAGCAGGTACTTTACTATGGGAGTGTTAGGGGCGTGCATGTTTTTTTCGCACGGTCGAACGTACGCATTCGCCCGCCGTGCGAATTTTCGTAGCGCTGGATCAGGCCCTTTGACATTAAAGCCAGGGTTTTATCACATGCCTCAGCACCTGTGTGTAGTGAATACACAGCCACACATGCCTCAGCACCTGTGTGTAGTGAATACACAGCCAACAAGTTGCATTGTAGTAACTTCATTCCATATATAAAGTAGATGTAACGTGTATACGTCATGCTTATGCACAGTATTTAGAGTAAAAAATGCTTGTTTATCGAAGCAGGAATCAAACAGGTTTATAAGACCATTGCTAAAACATACATATAACTCGTGAAATGGATTTATGAGTAGATGGGCCTGGTCATGCAAAAATGTTGCTTGTTAAACCCCTTTCACATCACCACCAAATACCCGGGGGTCTTGGCAAAAACCCAGGTATTTGGTGGTGATGTGAAATGTCTCTTTTTTTGTAGACCTTGGTCTAATGACCCGGGGAAAAAGAAGGGTTTATCTCGGGTCTCACACGGGACTGCTGGCAAGGTGAAACGTCCCTTGTTGTTTTTAAACACGGGTCCTTCACAAGGACACCTGAACGGTCCCTTCACAAGAACACCTGATTGGACAGATTTCTTTACTATTGCTATGGCAATAGTAAACAAATCTGTAGCCGGGAGCCGCACACAGGTAAAGGAGACAGGCTGCATTTTTTAGTGCTTATAGGTCTCCTTTCTGGTCCGTCTGCCTGCAGTTCCACTGAATTTGATACTTGCATGTCCTCATTCTGGTCCACCTGTGAGCGAACCAGAAAGGAGACGTGCAAGTACTAAAAAAATGCCGCCTGTCTCCTTTCAGGTCCTCTTTTTTTTTTAAAGTCCTGCAGTTTATTTAAAAAAGTGATGTCCTCTTCATTTTTTTCAGCCAATAAGAGCTCCTCTTTAGACTGATTGACAGTTGCTTGCCAGGGCAGCCCCGGGATTTTCCCGGGTTTTTGTGGACAGATTGTTTTTTGACCCGGGCAATTCGAGAAACACCCAGGTTGAAAATCCCAGGTTTTTCAATGGTGATGATGTGAAAGTCATATTACTTATAGTTACTTAGCTCCATTGTATACTTGGAAAAAGTGTTTGTTCTTAAATAAATCTATTTAGCTATTCTTTACCTCTCTTGCAATTTTAATGATATAAAATCAGATGTGTATTTTTTACCTGAAAATTATACATAAGATATCTGGAGTGTTTATGTTTAAAGCAGCAGTTTAGTGTTTTGTTTTTTCATTTTTTCACTGTGGCAAGCTACAAAAAAATTATTTATTTCATTATTTATTATTTACAACTTTGCATGGTTTGATTTTTCAGGCGGATTTTACTTGTTTTAACATTGACCTAGGAATAGGATGACTATTTTCGAGAAGGTATGGATTCTGTTTCACTTACATAGTTACATAGGACCTGATTCACACTTAAGAATCTTCTTAAAATAAGAACTTAAAGTCACACCTGGGCTAAACCATATTGATTGCAGGGGAGTCATATTTCATCTGTTACAAACAGTAATAGTGTTGAGAGGTGATATTTCCCAGCCCAAGTCTAAATAACAGTGTGATAGTAAAGCTGATCAGTATCTGTTTTCAGTAAGCAATTCAAAGATGGATTCCTGCATGCAAAGAATACAATTAACTTGACACCCCCTGAAAACAACATGGTTTTGCCCAGCAGTGACTTTAGTGTGAATCAGGTCCATAGTTACATAGTTGATGAGGTTGAAAAAGACACCAGTCCATCAAGTTCAACCTATTTTGGAACTTCTGTGATCCCTATCTTTATATTTGAAGTTAATACAAATAAAGCAACCTCCAAACTGTTGCAATCAGAAAAAAAATAAAAAATAATAAAAATCCCAAGATGGCTGTTCTATTTCTCCCTGGCTCCACTACTGTCCTTCATCTAAATTAGCGGTCCTGGTAACCCTGGATGTCCTTTTCTGCTAAAAATGTATCTAATCCTTTCTTAAACATATCAAGTGAAACTGCCATCACAACCTTAATATGACATCCTATTATATTATATGCTAGTCTAACTGCAATGGCGGAGTTGGGAAAAGCTGTAGGAAAATGCCACTGCACAAACTCAAAAATCTTTAAGCCTTTCAGTCCCATACTTATAAAAATTGCTCAGAAAGGTGGAATCACATGTAATATCTATTTTATATATTTCAAAGTTCAGGTAGAATGAGGAGTTTTACAAAGCCCACAATGACAGTTTATGAATAATGTCTATAAGTTATAACAGAACTGGCCCTGTTATCTTACTGCAGATGATTATCAGGTATCCGTCTCCTTTCATATTTTCTTTAGTTAATTATTAGACATCAGAAGATGTTCTCTGTCAACGTGGGGATTATTAGAAATCAGATCAATCAATAAACAGCGAATGCTGTAACTGGATTGATTTAAGCATGCCAGTACAGATTTGATAAAATAGAAATGTAATTACATAGGCAATCCAGTAATAAAATAAGGCTGGAAGAATTTAGAGTTTTTTACTGTTTCCTGTAACATGGTAGCATCTTAAAGTAGCTATGTCGCAATGGTCTGCTTTGTACTTCTTAAACACTTACCCTTCTTATTTTTGGGTAAAAGCGCAGTGATGTTTAGCACCGCTCATGTGCACATGAGGATCGAGTACATAACAAGTGACTGATCGGCCATGTTCGCTTCCGTGTGCTTTGTGCTAGTGGAAGGGAGGTGTTTTACTATATTGTAATCAGAAAGTGGAAGTTTTATTGCAGCTGCGAGCACAGTAGCAGCCCTATTTCCCTGTGCTTCCTCCTCAAATCCTGCTCCCGTTCTGTATTTTAGGTATTTTAGGAAAAATACATCCATAAAACCCCTTTTTATATTTACAAAACAAGCTTACAGACCTAGCAATTATTAAACTGTCTAAAGAGTAAAATACATTTCAGAACACACTGCATACTGACTATTATAAATTTGTATGATTAAATAGCAGCGCATTGCCGCACATTTTTCTCAGACACTTTTCTACATATTTATATTTTTTAGAGGCCTGGTTTTTGCTTTAAAACCCATCATCCGTTTGCATGTTTTAAATGCATACTCCTTTGCAGAATTACGTGCACAGATTTGCTACTGACGGAGCTCTACAATTGCGCAAAAACTCTGGCCCGGATTCACAATGAAGTACTCCAGCAGACTTCTGAACGCTACGTATGGCAGTCTGCTGGAAAGTTGTACTGCGCATGTGCCAAGGAGCGCAGCTGTGCACATTGACTAGGGGGGGGAGGATACCGTCTTGCTCTCTTTTGGAGGTGTTTCAAGTCTGAACAGGTCATATGAGTTTATATTGATTAGTGCAGTATGGAAAATACTCCGCACACCGAGTAAAATGCACCAAAGATGAGGTCATTTCTGAAGCCATGATGAGTGTCATCATCTATTATCTTTTATACATTATTCATTCATCACATACATGTACATTCATTATAAATGACAGCATGGATTGACATGATGTACCAAACATGGAACGGAAACCTTTCACTGGGTACTTAGCTGGGTGCCATCCCTGCAAACCCCCTTTCACAATATCAGCTCTTTTCATTTGCTTACACGACTGCAGATATACCTTAGCCAATAAACCAATGTGTTTCTTATAGAAAAGGGGATCTTTTATGAACATATATGAGCTAATGGCACAAAAATTCTGCAAATGCAGAATGCACTATTTTTGTTTTTGTTTAATTATTATTATCCAACTCATGGCAAGCAAATAAGAGATTTTTTTTGCCAACCTTTGCTCATAAATATGAATAAACGTTCTTCATATACTGTAGAGTAACAGTTGCATCATCCCTCCTTAGATTTGTAGTCTCTGCATAGAATCAAACTGAAACGTGCATTAAAGTGTAAAACAATGCTAACCTGAATGGCAACAGGAATATCTTTATTTTCTGCATGCTACAGTAAAATAAGTCCATAGCAATTGCCTACGTTTCATGCTTTCATTTTAACACATAGGCAAAAAAAAGGTATGAAAAAAGTGATGAGCTTGACTTAAAAATAGGGTTTGTGACATCAGTAGGTAGGGCAAAGGTTGTACATTTTTTCTCTATGCACAGAGGTCTGTTAGTCTGCAGGGAGAGGAGATTGAACACCCTTGTCCCTTATTGCAGGCAGAGTTAGCACTGCCATAACCATGCCTTAAGTTGGGACACCGCCCCCTTCCACCTTACATAGTTTAGGTGGCTGGAGGGGATGGGCCGCCCTGTTGGATGGGAGAGCCATATTGTAACTGCTAGAAAAACATCCCGACTCCCGCAAGCAGATTGTGGAAGTTGGGTGTCAGACATAAGTATGAATCGGGTCCATATTGTATGGCGCCACTTTTTGTGTCATGGCATGCAGATTGTCTCGCCCCCCTGGCAGTCAAATATTCAGGGTTATCTGGGAAGTGGTTGCTCTCTTGGGAATCTGTGAGGTTCCACTTTGATATGCAGACATTATAATACTGATAGTAAATATGTCTTCATACTGTATATTATAGTTTTATGAGCGATGTCTGTATTCCAGCCATATTGAAGTGCAGTGTATCAGTCTATCAGCATTGCTAAGTACAAATTAGAATATACCTGCTGCACACCCTCATGTGGCCTGTATCTCCCTGCCCTTGTTTCCCAGATAGAAGAACTGGCAAGAAAATCTTAGTTAGAAACCTGCATGATCATAAAGCAGTTCTAGATTGTGGAAAGCCAAATTTTATACTGTTGGAGAAGGTTTTTTATTAATAGGAAGCAGGAAGCAGGGGGCTATGCTCATGTATCTGTCAGTTTTAAGCATTTTGGCATTTAGTGTGATGCATTATAATTATATTACACTAATAATTGCATCTTTTCATACCTTGTGCATTAGACACTGAAGCTGGTACAGTTCCTGTAAATGTTTTAGGAAGTTTGGCAGTTCCAACTACTATAACAGTATAATGGATGGTTATAACGGTTATAACGACCGGCAGAGAAATGTCCCTGGAAATTGTAATCTCTAGGTTTTTGTGCTTAGGTCTAGAGATCTTAGAATTTCATGCATGTTTGTGCAATTGTTTAAATATTTGTCTGTCTAGTGAGTAGTTTTTATATCTAACCTTTGATGGATTTTGTAATCCTTATATAAACAGGACAGTGGTTTCTCTATCCACACTGTACAAACCACTACAGACAGGCTACTTGCGTGTGCTCCTTTCCAGGTTGTATATAGTCCAAATACCTACCGAATAAATAGTAACTATTTAAAAAAAAATAATAATAAACTGTTTATAAATAAACCAGCAATATTTTTTTTAACAGTGTAGCAATGAAGATGGTCGACAGTGGAGCTTTCACTTTATTGGCTGATCCTATATTCATGAGACTATAGAAAGATTATTTAATAGCTCTTAGAGAGAAAAGTGTAGATGATCCAGAATTCCGTTCGACACTCGACTTACATAAGCGGCCTAAGATGGGTGTCACGACAGCACGGCGCGTGCCCCAGGCAGTTGTTCTGTAGTAGATCTCCTGTCATACAGAACGCAATTCCATGCACAAGGAGATCTGTATGAAGGTGCATGGCTTGTCACCCGCATGTCTAAACCCTGCATGCGTATGGAATTTAGCATTTCGATGGGGACCTGTGTTCGGATGGACGCAGATCCATAGAAATTATGGTAAGATTAAGGCCGCAGATCTGCCTGAACTTTCTACATTAGAGGGTAGTGACACAGGAGCCCACTTCCCGCTTCCATACAGAGTTCCAGACCTCTAGACGTTATGGTAAGAGCCGCAGATCTGCCTGAACTTTCTACATTAGAGGGTAGTGACACAGGAGCCCACTTCCCGCTTCCATACAGAGTTCCAGACCAGACCTCATGTATGTATATATATATATATATATATATATATATATATATATATATATATATATATATATATATATATATATATATATATATATATATATATATATATATATATATATATATATATATATATATATATATATATATATATATATATATATATATATATATATATATATATATATATATATATATATATATATATATATATATATATATATATATATATATATATATATATATATATATATATATATATATATA
>WWET01002094.1:74620-126021 GCA_011038615.1 Limnodynastes dumerilii
GGGAGGTGACTTAGGTTTAGGCTGTGGGGAGGGGGGGACTTAGGGTTAGGGAGTGGGGTTCCTTACGTTTCGGAGCACTGTGTTCAGTGCTCCAGGGATCGATTGCAATTGTTAGCCCAGCCAGTTCAGAACTCAGTCGAGACCCACACTCAGTAAATCTAGCCCTTAGGGTTAGGCTGTGGGGAGGGGATGCAGTGTAGAAGGGAAGTCTTAGGGTTAGGGAGTCACACTTATCATGCATAAGAGAGGGGAGTGACAGGGGGAGTTCACCCCCCTCTGGTGCAGAGTTAAACAGCCCGACATGTATGGAAAGCGTGCGGGGGTATGAATCTGGTCCCCTTTTCAGAAACGCAGTGTATAAAACAGCTCTGTCAGGCCGTTCTCGGTTGCGAATCATATCCTATTAAAAGGTTGTTTTTAGCTGCCAATGTGACATTTTCACCACAAGCAGCCCACCTAAACAGTTCTCCAAATGGTATAATAGATTTATATGAAACAGGGCTTGGAAGCTGTTTTGAAACTTTAAAATGATATTAGTATAATCACTAATTCACAGTACTGTAAGGGTAATTAGCTATCACATTCTTTAAATTAAATTGATAGTATGAATGCATATGTATAGGTTAGGCTTATTAAACTGCACTTAACGTAACAGTGTATGAAAATATAACACCCATCTGTGCCCAAGTGAGCTTGTAGTACTGCAAAATTAAATTGTGTTTTCTACCGTGGTATTCAAATAATCCTCTCCAAGAGGAGATGGGCTCTATAAAAAAATCTATTTTCATGGCATTCAATGATTAACGCAAAGCATAACAGATCTATCTGCAGCTGAAGCCAGGGTTCCACGTGCAATATAGGGATACCCCGCTCCCAGTAACCTCGCTCTAGTATGATAACAATTCCAATATACTCTGTTTACATAGACAATGGTGAATCAGAGCCTAAGTACAGACAATTGCTATATTTACTATATTTTCAAAAGTGATAAAACAAATTGTGATACAGTTACATAAATCGTCAGCACCATAATAAATATTGGACGTTTCACATCTGGATTTGTGGATACGCAATAATATCTGAAATGTGGCCGTGTATGTAAATTCCAACTTGAAACAATGCACATAACAGTTCGTTCTGCCAGTTAAAGAAAAGCTACCAAGTCCCAATATTAAGTTATACGCTCAACAGTTTATCTGTCAGTCTATTTACCCAATGCAATACAATTCTGGGCACTGGTTCCAAATATCTCCATTCAGAGCGGCAGTTTCAACAGAAATATAAATAGCCATACATTCCCATTCTCCTGGCTCGCTGTGCTTCAATAAATAAACATAGGATCATGCGTTCTTTAGAAAAAGCTTTTCTCACCTGCACCGGTACTTTTCACAGGTTGTTGGATACTTGACCCAGGTCTAAGGTCAACAACCCAGGCTTCTAATGGTGATGTGAAAGGGGTATTATTCAGAGTACACCCCAGCATTCTGCTTTGCACCATCATTATGCTTATTCTGCTAACGTCTAGCATTATTGCATTTCTCATTAATGCCCCTTTCACACCCAAATCCCAGGTCACATACGGGATAATGAACATGGCTTATAGTGTTACATATGTTCACACCGCAGGTAAATCCCAGGTTGTAGCCTTTCACAACACAGCATGGCTTATGTTATCCCTGAAATAACCCTGGTATCAACCATGGTCGCAGAACCAGACCCAGTTACACACTATGGCAGATTACTCATACATAAACGTTTCATGAGGTCCTAGGTGTTCCTGGGTCATTGTCATAATTATGAATCCATTAATATTGAGGATAGATGCTGGATCTTTCAAAACAATCTTTTCCATAAAGGCTATTGTTATGTCAGGATATGCAGCATCAGTAAAATTGTTTGGGCTTTTGATGGGTGTAGTAAGTTCCTGTGACTTTCCAAGCACCAGCAGTTAACCCACCAGCAAGTGCTGACACGGTTAAGGCTGTGTACACACTGGGGATATTTTGAAAACTAATCTTTCCAATCACATAATCAAAAGACCCTTTCACGAGATAACTAACCAGTGTGTACCGTCCAAGGATGTACAAAAATCTTTTGAAACGGTCTGTGATCTTTTGATTTGATCTTTTGGAGCTCCTAATATGTCAGATCAACCATGGAAAGATATCTTTTGATTTCTGAAAGTGTGTACTGTGTCTATTAGGAGATCTTTAGACGGTACTCACTGGTAAGATAGCTGCAGAAGCTGTCGTGTGATTGGGCGACTTGAAAGATTTTCTGCTGAAAAGTCCCAGTATGTACCCTGCTTTCCTCTTCCAGAGGAGAGAGCTGGGACACCGTAGAGAAAAGAGTATGGACAGGACAGCAGAGAGAGAGTTGTCAGGAGCAAATCATTTCTTTAAACATTTTTTTTTATCAATATACTTTCTTTAACCATTTTGCCAATGATACAGCCCACTTTGAATGCCCAAATTAATTTGAGCACAATTTATTGTTTCTTTATTTTATTTAGTTATGTCATTTAAAACTTCAAACATTTTGGACAGTATTTACACTTAAGAATGCTTTAGGTTCTTAATTTTACGCACCAAAGTAGCATGCCGACTACCCTAAGACGCCTGCCTGTTACAAATGCCATAGGGCTACCTTATCTTTAGGTTCGTAGTTGTATACATATGTTAGCTAATTAGTGTGATTGACAGACCGCTGCGCCAATCGCGGAAGGGATCTCCTCAGGCCCTGGCTTGTCACATCTCCAGGCCTCTCGGACGGTGCTTGCGCAGCGGGAGCCGCTCTCCGGTGGCCAGGGAAGGGAACCGGACCTTGTTAAACGGAGCTCTCCGGCCATGCACGTCTCCACCAGCCCCGGGTGAGCGAGAAGCAGCAACCACACTGTGTGTAACCACACCCAGAATTGCACATTTAAATGACTCCCTCCACCCACTCTTCTTATCCCGGCAAGCCTCTGCATTCTTAAGTATATTTTTATGAACTTAATGTAATAAAGATTTATTTGTTTTGGCCTTTAAAGGAGAAGACATACATAGGCCTGGGCAAACCTGGTTTTGTTCTAGTACAAGAAGGGTAGCTCTTCAAGGAATTCCAGGTGGTTAAGTCAGATCTATTGCCAGTCTGAACACAATATTAATAAAACTGGGGAAGGTGTATTAATCACTGTCTGGTACAGGTGCTACTTATCACTAATGATTCTGGGATGGATCCTGACTTCTGATTTTTTTGTTCCCCAAGTTTTGTAGCTTTAAATAGATTGTGACCTTTTTTCCTACTACACATGTACCTCCCTGCTAAATGACTGAACCGTGTTCCAACCTATACTGACTTAAAAGGAATAACACTTTCAACCGAGGATCTGGGTTAATTTAGCAAAGCAGACTTTCCTTCATAGGCAATTTACAGTGTAGGTGTTTTTTCTCTTTGTATTCCCAGCCAGTCTTTCATATTTCTCTGAATTTCTGTACATTTGAGTCATGTTAGGCCCTGGTTGTTGGAAGTTAGTAGTGGAGGTCTGGGTATTGCAGCTCAGCACTTGTGGATCCCTACAAACCTTTTGCTCTGACTCGAGTCCTCAGTGAGGAATCCTCACATGGCTTGTTAGTGGTCCCAGAGGATTGGGTTTTAGGAACAGTTTGTTAGAACATTTCTCTCAAGCTGACATTTCTTGTAACGTTGCTATAATGCTTATTTATGACAAATGATACATATTTTATTTTTCAGTGGTGTAGTTAAAATATTGTATGTTGTAATCTGGCTATCGTTAACATGCATTTTACAATATTTGTCAAATTGTAGCGATTGTCCATAGCCTGAACCCGGGGTCTAGTAGTGGCACAGAGATCACAATCATTACATGTTATACATGACCTTCCAAGTGGATTCTGAGTTAAAAGTACTTTCAAATCTGGAGTAATATCATGTGACATCATCATGTGACATAACCAGGATTTCAGTGTTGAGTGGTAAAGACTATAATGCTTACTATTTTATACAATTTGCATTTGCTATATTAAAGTTAAAAATAATTTTTGGAGTTCAGGTTCCCTCCTCATATTGGAACGGATCCAGACATCCATCTGTGCACAAGGACCTGTGATTATCAGATATGTGTGGATCCTTAAGCACAAGTACGCAAAATCTAGACATCCATGGCATTGTTTTGCTACCCACTAACATCGCACCAGTGGGCTTCCGATAGCTATGCCCTACCTTAACATTTTTCCCTTGTGTGGACACAAATAAGTGTGGATCGTATTCAGTGCCTCGGCATGCTTATACAGAGCAGAATGCATTCCAGTCAGGAGGAACAAAGGCAAAACCAGATGAAATCCGATCCAACTGCAAGGAAGTGGGAGGAGTCAGAATTCTGGATCCCCTCCGGTCTCCCCAGTAAGAAACATATTGCCTTGAAAATTTATATTAGTCTTTATTTGCATTAAAATAAGGGATTTAATATATATTTGGAATAATCCTAAATGCAGACTAAGTGGCAGTGCTTTTTATAATACAAACTTTATAGGTAATAGATAATGGTATACTTCTAATATTACCTTCCCATACCCAAACAAACACTGCTAACCTCCGTACCGTGACCTATAGTTATAAGTTACTAGAATATATACTTACATCAGTTATTTTATGCATATAAAATGTATTCTATAATTATTATTAATAATCTGTATAATTTTGATAGTTACCCTTTAGGTTAGCTGTAGAATAGATTCATTTCTCATGACAGCTCTCATAATACAGACATGGCAATGCTGAAACAGAATCATAATGTGTAAGGACCATACGGAGGTCTGTCAGTCAGAGTGTCTGTCACTCCCCTTTCTCATGCAGACTTTAGGTCACATATGCTGCCATAAGGCAGCCTTAGGTCACCTATGCGGATCAGCGGCCCGTACGAGCGCTGATCCGCACACAAGCACTAAAACCCACCCCTACTGTAAAATGTTTATTCTTCCTCCCCAGCCCACTTTAGAGAGTTTAGGCACGCAGAGGGGGTGGCAGCCTGGAGATCCATTACTAAACATCAGGCATGTGTATACTCATAGCCAGAGAGTCACCCGATGTCCGCAATCATGCTGAAGTTGGGAGACTTTATTAAGTATTATAAGTTTGTTCTTATAATATTCAAGTAGGTTAACGGTAGGGAAATATTCTAATTTACATAAATAGTACTGACATAATTTCTAAAATTCTGCATATCATGTTTTAAAGCCAATGTATTTTGAGCCACAAAGACTGAAACTTTGATAATGTGATATCTTTAATTCATTAAGTAGAGTTATTAAATCCACTCATAATTGCCTATTTCATAGTATAAACAAGCCTACTCCCTGTCCTCATTGCTATTCTGGAGTCTATCTAATTACATTTTGTTTCTGTTTTATAAATTGGGGACCAAGGATTTGTATGAAGACTTAGTCCCATGAGTCTCCTTGACTTTAAATACATGATTATGTTCTATCTTTGGCTGCTGTGTATTTGCATTACTTGGTGTTACACGGTCTATACAGTTCATTATTACTTATTAAGTAAATATGGTTCGTAGAGCTCTTCTTACTGCCCAGAAGCAGCTCTTTACATTTTCATTTCCCATGCTCAGATTTTATGTGTTCATGTGTTGTTTGTGGTGAAGAAATACACTGTGTGTTCTTTATAATGGTTGAGTACCTTCTACAAACATTAAGATATTTCTTTCTAAAGCTGGCAGTACACTACTCATAGAGAGCGCCAGCTGAGGTCAAGCTTGCTTGATTTACCTCTCTGTTGGATCACTGACAAATCTAACGAATGTATGGTAGGAACATCCTTCTTCTGAGTCCCAAGCCAGAGCAGACCCTGGAAATCTGTCTGTTGTACCTTAGCTAAGGACCTGATCCTGACCTCTGTGTATTTTCCATATTCACTGAGGTCTATAAATCCACCTGTGAGAGGGAAGTGAATTTACATGTCCAGAACCCTATCCTAAAATCCAAATGCAGATCTGTGTGGATCCAGATTATTTAGATAAACAATTTTATATGGACAAGCCCCTCACCAATAACACTTCTAAAAACTCCTAAAGAATGAGAAATAAAGATGGTGTATCAGCACTGAATAATTATCATAAAATGCCAGTGTGCAAATTTCACCTTATAAACTACATATAAATATCCACTAATAATGTGAGGTTATATATAACAAAAATCTAAAAAGATCCGTGTTCACAGTTAAGAAGAAGAACGAACGGATTCGCAATTATACGCAAGGCATCTCCCTTGACACACCCTCATTTTTATTCTTAACTGACTTAAGAAGGCCAAAAGCAGCCTTATCTTCCTGTGCATATATTTGTTCTTAAGTTGCTAAAGTACGCACATACTTAGTAAACCACGTCCTATCTGCCTCATTAAAATGCCTCCCCTCACCCTGTTTTCTTAAATTCCTTCTTAACTTGGCCTGGCATACCCTTCTTACTTATCTAATTAAGAGTGGGGTTGAGAATCACTCTTAATGGATCTTCATTCCTAAATCCTATTTAGACTGCGTAAATAAGGATACTACGCATGCGCAGTTTATCCGTTCTTAAAAATACGCAAATAGCAGCAGCTTCTTAACTGTGAATGTGGTCCAATATTTCTAGTGAAATCTTCAAGAAAAAATTGATTCTAAAATCAGCAATAAATATTTTTCAACCTCATAAAAGTGTATAGAAATTAGGCACAAATATTACATAAATATATAAACAAAATGTAGCAATATACATGTGATTTAAAAAAAAAGAAAAATAAATAAACTGCATAAAAATATTTGTGATTCAAGCAGCAAATAGCTCAATTCATTGATCTTAACAACCCACAGAAATTTACAGGTCTTCATAAGTCTCAATAGTTCATACAACTCAAAGTCCAAAAGGGTTATATAGGGGATAAATGAATCAAAGTTCTTTTTGTATCGGTGCATATACGGATTCACGGTTTAGATGGAGATATATTCAGCACATTGTCCTCTATATTTAGTGTAGCTCATATGGACCTAGCAGTTTAAAGGTTATCGCAAGTGGTGGGAGTAAATCTAATGACGTACACAATTCGATATATGGAGTAGGAGGAGATGAATCCTTATCCTCATAGGATATTCTAGCCTCTCTTAGCCCCTCATTCAGATCATCAATCAAATATAAATATTAGACAGATAAGAAAGTGCTTGCTTGCACTTATTCAGCGCTGATACACAATTAAAATTTTACACTATTTGGGGTAGATCCAGAACTACGTTTGCCGTACGTAATGCATAGCGTATTTTCGTGCGCCTAAATTCGTTACACTCCCCTTGGCACACCCCTTGAACGTACATATTTTGTCAAGATACACTTTCCAAACCCTACCTTAACTTTTGCCAACGTAACCGCAGTGATCCGTACACGTACGTATGGGCAACACAAATTTACGCAGCTAAGCACGCCCATACTGTACACTTTCAATACAAACCCCCGCCTGCTTAACGTATTTCAGACGTAATTTGGACTCACGTAAAATTGGCACGCCCACACGTAAGTATTTGCGTGACACTTACGTGAATGGCCCATACGTTCACAATTACGCTACGTTACTGAGCGTATTTTCTATGGTGCGCATGCGCAGTACTTACCAAAAGGCGATTTTACATCTCCGCCATGCGTAAATTAGCTCGCAAGCGTTGTTCTGGATCTGGGCCTTTGTTTGTACACCAAAAGGTGGAGTGGCACCTTATTGGTGTAAATAGCAGCTTCATAGGAGTTGCCTTGGGGTCATATTTACTTTTTTATCTCTTCTAAAACTCCTGACACAGAGAAAGTTGACTGACATGAAGAACAGACTGAACAAATGTGGGTGGGGCTAGACGGCTGCAGGGGAGAACCTGGCATCTCTACTGACAGCACAACTGTGATGACAGAGAGAACAATGGCGCAAGTCCAAGGCTTAAATTAAAACACAATGCATGGGACTGGCCTTTAAAATGTCACCTACAGTATCTTGATCTGATTTTCTGGCAACCAGTATTTGCTGAGTACTGCTTTAAAGTGCTCCATTCAATGTATTAAAAATGAAGACAAAGTTAAACAATGTAAACATTTTCACTGCTATTGTTACTCCATTCACTAATTCATGTTTTCTATGTACCTATATATTTATTAGAAGTTATTTCCTTGTTATTATTCATGTTAGCTAACCAGGTTGCTTTTCAGAAGATGTTTTCAGTTTTTTTATAACTTTGTCTAAGCTATATTTCAAAGATTTGTAGAACTAATTATAATGCGCCAAAGAAGTCCTGCAGCCGGGTACACACAAAAGAACGACCAGACCGCCACTGGAACAAAGTCAAATGTAAAAGATGTAGATATTGTGGTCCCACATGGCGCTCCTTCCTTTATAGGATGTGTAATAGATCCCCATGTTGGAAAGCAGACCTTACTCTTACAGTCCACATGCACATAAAATGGAATAGAGGAGAGGGATTGTAGTTAAAGTAAATTTTTTATTTCCGAAAAGACAATCAGTCTATAAAACAATTAATTCACAAAAAACACAGTAGCACAAATCGGTAAAGCATGGGAGCATACCAGAATATAGAAGGGAGTAATGAGACGTTAGAATTGTCTTTTTGGAATTAAAAACCTTTTTTAGCTACAATCCCTCTCCTCTCTTCCATTTTATGTGCGTGTGGACTGAGAGAGTAAGGTCTGCTTTCCAACGGGGGGATCTGTTACACATCCTGTCTAGGAAGGAGCGCCGCGTGGTACCACAATAGCTACATCTTTTACATTTAAATAATGCTAATTACTGATTTTTTATCAACTTGTTCCTACCATAGAGATCTAAATTTGATTGCCAAAATTTTACATTTTAGAACACAAAAAAAATCAGATTTACACTTAGGGCCAGATTTACTAAACTGCGGGAATGGACAAGTGGAGATGTTGCCCATAGCAACTAATCAGATTTTAGCTGACATTTTCTAGAATCTGGTTGGTTGCTATGATCAACATCTCCGCTTTTCCTTTCCCGCAGCTTAGTATATATGGCCTTTAGACTTACGAAAGCCGCTTGTGTAAATCCCCTTGCAAATCCCATCTGCGCATGCTGGCACCACATGTTACTCCTCGGATCTCATTTCGCATGGAACTCTGTTCTATGCACAATGGGATCCTTATGTTGGGGCGGAGCATGCATTCTGCATGCCTTAATCCCGCAATGGCTGGCAGGATAGCTGTATGGGGCGGCATTGAGGAGATCTGTGTGGATCTGTAGATCACATTTCCAGAGCTCTGTGCGTACGTAAAACCCACAGAGATCTGGATACAGGCCAACATGCTTTATCTTACTAGTTCAATGGATTGTGTTGGTATTAGCTCTATGTGTGATACAGAACAAAGAACATTTTTAGACTTTTACTATTGTGTATGCATCAAAATAAGAGTTGTGCAGATACACATGCACATAATGAAGAGCGAACATGATGCAATCTGAAAGTACAGAAAGACCATATTCACACTTAAGAGTGAGTTAGGTGTAGACAGAACCAAACCTAACTCACTTGTCCAGCCCCTAACCCGCCCCCCATTTTTAGGTACCTTATGGCAGTTAAGAGTGCCATAGGGCTACCTTATCTATCCGTGCGTAGTAGTTTCATTCTTTCCTTCTGCGGAGAATGCCCCTCCCCCCCCCTGCGGAAAATGCCCCTCCCCGCCCTCCCCGGCTAATCTAAATCCCTCCCCCCTTCCACTTCTAAGTAAACACTCTCCAAGGCAGCATTAGCACAGCTCTTCCTTACTAAACTTTAAAGACCACACGGAGGCAATCTACTTATTTAACTGGTATGTAGATTGCGTAAATGACCTACTATACATGTGTAGTACGTCATTTCATAAAAGACCATACTTAAAAAGCATCTGCTTCTTAAGTATGAAGACGGTTAAAAATGTGGAAAATCAGAACTCTGGATTCAGCCCAATGGTGCTCCCTTTATGAAATGTGAATTTAAAGTTTAAATAAATCAGGGGAGATGGGGATGAGGAAATCTTCACTATAAATGTAAGACTTTCCTGCATCGGAAATGATTAGTTATTACATTTTGTAAAATTACATAGATATAGGGGTAGATCCAGAACTACGTTTGCCGTACGTTTATTCGTGGAGCGTATTTTTGTGCGCGTAAATTCGTTACACTCCCCTAGTAACACCCCTTGAACGTTCGTATTTTGTCAAGATACGTTTTCCAAATCCTACCTTAACTTTTTCCAAACCGCAGTCATCCGCACACGTACGTATGGGCTAGACGAATTTACGCAGCTAAGCACGCCCATACTGTACACTTTAAATACAACCCCCCGCCTACTTCACAAAATTCAGACGTATTTTGGACGCATGTAAAATTGGCACGCCCACACGTAAGTATTTACGTGACACATACGTGAATGGCCGTACGTTCACAATTACGCTATGCTATTGAGCGTATTTTCTATGGTGCGCATGCGCAGTACTTACAAATACGCGATTTAACGTCTCCGCCACGCGTAAATTCGCTCCGAATCGTTGTTCTGGATCAGGCCCATATACTGTATTTCCCCATGTATAAGACGCAACTTTCTTAGACAAAAAATGTGTCTAAAAATCAGGTGCGTCTTATACAGGGGATGCAACACTGAACTCACCTTTGCTGTCCCTCCGGTGGTCCCTCCGGCGGTGTTAGACTCTCTGCCATGCAGCTGTGACTCAGACTGTCTCCCTCGCGGTGCACGCTGTACAATGACGTTGCGCGACCTTACTTTAAATTAAGTAAGGCTAAAAATAATATTTAAAAAATACATTTTACTTTTTTTATTTTTTTATTTAGGCTTCAAAAATGGGGTGCGTCTTATACAAGGGAGCGTGTTATACATGGGGAAATATGGTACTTCTAACCCAGTATTAGGCAACCTAATACACAGAGGGGTTGGTGCAACTCTCTGACCATTCAGAGCCACACTATACCTTTTCAAGCAATACATTTAATCAAAGAAAGAGATAATGGTCCCACTCCAGATCAGAGAGCAATCTAGCGCATAGTGTTCCCTTATATGCATGAGTCAAAGTAGTGGGGTATACTTCTGATCCACAAACCCACACTACAGCATCATTACGATTACATGCAATTACATGACGTGGCGTTCAGGCACACAGCAGTTGAGCTCTAAGCAGCTGTGTGGCCAAATACGCTGTGCAGCACTAGTGGAGCAAAGTGTATTTTAAAGAGTTAAAGAAATGTATTATTAGTGTGAACTGTGCAGATAATATGACCGCATTAAGCCAATATCAAAATATATCTCACACGAAACCTTTTAAATATTACAAATAGAAAACATAATCTCTTCCAGGGATTTCATGACTATAGAAATGTGTTTACAGATTACAGAAGTGCCTGAATTATTATTATTGCTTATTTATATAGAGCCACAAATTGTCCCCGCGCTTTACAGAGAACATTAGACATTCACATCAGTCCCTGCCCCTGTTGGAGCTACATACTAAGGTCCCTAACACACTCGTTACAGTTCACTTTAGTCAGCAGCTAATTATCTCACCAGTATGTTTTTGGCATGTGGGAGGAAACTGGAGGGAGAACATACAACTCCGCACAGATAAGGTCTAGTCTGGGAATAGAACTTGTGACCTCAGTGCTGTGAGACACAAGTGCTACTCACTGAGCCACTGTGCTGCCCTGTTAGGTTATTTCTTGTGTGCGCTCTGGACTTAGAAATGACCTGCAGGTACGAATGCTGCAACGTAAACTGATTTTAGTTCTGTCTGCATTCTGATCTGGTCTGACCTTTTAGTACATTGACAATGTCTCTCCACCCCTTCCCTACCTTAACACACCACTAAAAACACAAGATTCCTATGCTCGAGTCGAATTGAATAGGACGGGACTGCATGTTCTTTAGTTCTGAGCATGCACCGTGTTACATACCACAGCTGATGTATGCTCCGATCTGGATCAGGGCCAATAAGTAATAACAATACAAGTATCTTTCACAATGTTTACAAACTCAACAAGCAACTGACATTAATGTGGCCTTAGATCTTCCTATTGCCCATCACATGGACATTCCATAATTACCACACACTGGCCCAAATCAGGGTTTGTTGTAGCAAAAGCAATCTAAATATCGATGTATATCATTTTGGACTTTGTGAAAACATTCCAACAGATAGGACCAGGGCAGCCGGCAGAAATTTTGGGACCCAGGACACTCCTTATGTGACATCACCCTTGATGTAACATATTGGTGGAGCGCCATGGGCCAATGCACATTGAAGTCCTTCTAAATTGCACCTCTCAGCAGCAACAGTAGACAGTAGAATACTGCCGATACCTGCTGCTGCAGAGCTAAGGTAAGTACGGTGACTCCCATCTACAATAGTCCCAGCTGTTTCCCCCCCATGGCTGTCCTGGATAGGACCATAGCCTGGATCCAGACTGTAGTATAATGCTAGTTTTTCACTTGCATTATGCGTGTTCCAGCATAGATTCTCCAGATGGCCCAGGCTGCGTACAGTGTGCACACACAGGAGGGCATTATTTCACTTGTACAGTAATGCAGAGATAGGGTCCTTACAAAGAGTGGAAATCACGCACATTACCTAAATCTGGATCTGTCCTTCTATTTTATTGAAATAAAACCTAATATTGTCTAGGCTCATGGGTGCATTTAATACCTACTCTTAGGCAACTATTTTTTAAGTGGGTAAAAGTTTTTGTAGTTGTCTCACTGCCCTTCCTTTGTCCTGACAGCCCTGCACCCTATGTTGCCCAAGGGGACAGCTTGTCAGAGTTTAGCATTATGGTAAGCTTCAGTTTTCTCCACTTAAATATTCAGGATTGAGATCCGCATAGACCAGCAATAATACTTGCCTGTCCCCATCACGAGTACTGTCCTCCCCTGGAAATCTCTGCAGAAGGAATACAATGATCATGTTAGAAATATGCCACCTAAACCTGACAAAAACATGCTGTTAAGTCACACAGTATTTAGCTCTTTGTTTACATAATGACATCATTTGTTTCCAAAATTAGTGGTAAAAGATATTGACAAGAAGTTTTCACAAGCTTATGAATCAAATGCAGCTTAGGCTACAGTATATTGAGAACCTTTGTCTAGAGAACAATTAGTTCTAATTGATGTTTTTATGATTTAATGACATTTTTAATGGCAAATATTTTATTAATAATACTGGGCTGGATCCAGACCAATGCACGTCTTATGGACGTGCGTGGTCTTTAGTTACGACAGCGTAGCGGGGAGTGCACGGCCCCCCTGCACTCCCTGCTCAAGGTAGTAAAATCTGGACACTTGCATGTCCAGATTCCTGCCTTAAAATGTACGACTTAGTCTGTGGACTTACGTCCACAGACATTGTCGTAATGGGCCTTCCCCCGCCCCGCTCCCTAATTTAAATACCTATCTCCGACAGGTGTAAAAAGCTGGCCGGCCCCTTTAACGTACCGGCCAGCGTACGTAACTAACGTTATGCACGCCGGTCGGTACGCTAGTGTATGACAATAAATATCCCAGCTCACTCTAAGCGCCCCCTTTTCCCCCAAAATAATGTACACGTAAAAGTCCTCCGTTTTTTCACAACAATACCACAACGTTCTTCTTAAAAGATCTTATCAGTCCTCCTTATTTATCATGTGGTGAATATCGTTTTACTCACAACACTGTGTCTTAACACTTTAGACTGTGAGCTGGGATATTTATTGTCATTTTCTACCTGTGTCTTTTTTGGGCACAGGAGTAGGGGAGTAGGTGTTACCCCCCACCCAGGTTCCTTATCTGACCCTGGGTCTTCAGCTTTTTGAGTATACATTTTCTTTTTCTGCTACGCTAGTGTAGTTATGATGTGCGCATGTGCACATCATAGCTGACAGGGCAATTACACATGTGCGTAATTCCCCTGGCGTCCGTAGCCCAGGATCTGGGCCATTATTATTATCTCAACAAATTTCATAATAAAAGTTAAGTCCAGGCTTTCCGTTTTAATGCACATGAACTAGACAGCAGGCTGTCCCATCATGCACAGAAGACTGGATGCCAACACTAGAAGAATTCTCTCACAATAGCCAGTAATTATTCTAAATATCAGTTTACATGGGTTTTTTTTATATTTTTATTGTTGTGCTATTTATCAATTTTCCTCCTAACTTTGTAACAATGGGCTGGATCCAGACCTAGTTAAGTGCATGAACTTAGTTACTCCTGGGCTAAACCATGTTGATTGCAGGGGAGTCATATTTCATCTGTTGCAAACAGTATTAGAGTTGAGAGGTGATGTTTCCTATCCCAAGTCTAAATAACAGTGTGATAGTACTGGTCAGTATCTGTGTGCAGTAAGCAATTCAAAGATATATCCATGCATGTAAAGAATACAATTAACTTGACTCCCCCTGAAATCAACATGGTTTAGCCCAGGAGTAACTAATTTCAAGCACTTAACTAGGTCTGGATCCAGCCCAATGTACCAGATCCAAACTTCCCTAAAAGGGGCATTTCCCGTTTGCTTGGATTAGAAAATGGCTGATTTTCTCTATACAGCGCACATTGGAGCACTGCATATAGAATCCAGTGGGGTTTTTTTGCTGGGTCTGGCGGCGGGTTGGGAGTAAGCGCAAGGGGTAGTGGGGAGCTATGAAAATTTTCCAGTATGGGCATGCTAAGCGCCCTCCTCTCTATCCAGACTTAAGATCCATCTCCATTTTAAGCAATGTAGGAAAATTTAAGGTAGAGGTCAGGGATTGTGAGTTTATGTGAGCAAGGGAATTGGCTTCCTATGCGCTTGCATGGGGATCTTATATTGGGAATGGTTAATGTCCCATGGGTCATTACCCATAAAGATTTTGCATTGTGCTTAGACTGTTGGTATAGGTCTGTGAACTGTATGTATCAATGTATATATTTTGTATGTATGCAGAAGCTTAACTATAGTGGGTGTAGGGGGTGAGGCTGCTATAGAGGTGAAGGGGGCCCCAAGGTGGTCACTAACCCATCACTCACAGTAGTTATTTTGCCTCCTGTGCTATCTACTCTATTCTGATAACATATTTGTTACTGTGCAGGCACTAAAAAAATGTCACTGATTCTACTTTCACATCACCACCCAGCATTATCCCAGGTTTTTGAACCCGGGCTATTGTGTTTATTGCCATGTCCCAGCTCTTCTCAATTTTTACACAGTAGCATGGACCAGGAAATTCCCCAGTCAGCCCTGTTCATACTGGGCAATATAGTCATCAAAAGAGGAGCTGTTGATGACTTATGTCTTTAATCCCCCCAATCACTTTCTTTCTGTGAGATCCTGGTTAAAATAAAACTGTTCACACTGGCAGATAACCAGGTTGGACCAGGGAAAAACCCTCCAATTGTCCCGGGTCTAACTCCCGAGTCATTACAGGCAATCAGTCCCTTTCACACTGAGCATCGACCTGGGTCGTCAGGTCTTGCAGGGCCGTTTCTAGACCTAGCAGAGCCCAGGGTGGGAAAAATTTCTGGCGCCTCCCACCCTCCTCCAAAATAAAAAGTCCAGCAATTTACTTCCCTGTCCTTGTATGTGCCTAGCCATCCTGTTCTACTCTTTTATGTGTGTCCAGCCTCCAATTCTGCCAATTGTGTGTCCAGTCTCCATTTGTGCCCCTTATATGTGTCCAGTCTCCATTTGTGCCCCTTATTTTTCCAGATTCCATTTGTGCCCCTTATGTGTCCATCCTCTGTTTGTTCCCCTTGTATGTAAACAAATTTATTATTAAAGACCTATTCAAACTCACTTACCTTTCCAGCTATCTTCTCCCTCTTCCTGCTTTCTCCTTCCTCTGTGGCGCTCACAGGATACATGACACTGTCCTAAGCTGTACTGGATATAGAATCCCTGTAGGACCAAATCTGCCTCATAGCTTTATTCAATGAAATGGTACTACAGGACTCCAATAGCCATAAGAGCCCTGTATATCCAATACAGTTTAGCTGAATGATGCTAGCCTCATCTGTTATCTGATCCAGCCATTATTGCTGAGCTCAGCTTCTTCCAGCCCCATTGCCCCCATTATGTCAATAGGACAACAGAGTTCAACAAGTATTCAACAAGTGGAGAAGGAGAACTTGAGGAGAGGAATCCTAAAGGTCCTGACAGCACTGCTGAAGAAACTGTGTTGTGGTTCACAGGACAGGTAAGTTTGAAAAAACAAGGGAGGAGGTTTTGATATTCATGAAATAGAACCCTGTGTTATTTTCATGGTAGAGCAAAGGGGACAGGTGGGCAGAGTGCATGACCAGGCTCTATTTATAAAATTGCTCCATGTGCCCATGCTGCCCAGTTTGGCTCCTGTATGTATAACCAGTTTAAGATTGTAGTAAATGTACTTCAAAGCTGCCACAAGCCCTCTTAGATGACTTCTATTTCCTTTTTATTTCTTATAATAAACATTTGAAATAAAGCAAGTTGCTTTAATGTTTTTGTGACATCAAGTGTCACCAAATGAAAGTATTTTATGCAAGGTTTTTTCTGGGCAGTCTGTATAACAGATGTGTTGCTGTTTTGTACATGCAGTTGGTCAGGCAGCTCATTTACATAAATATTGCGCATGCAGACAAGGCTGAGCTCATTAGGGCATCTCAGTGGTAGGCTCACAAGGGTGGGAGGATTAAAAAAAAATAAGCAGGTGAACATATAAGACATGGACATTTCCCACAGCATAGATCCAATAAGTTACTTTATTAAATGCCACATAGTTTCATCAATACCTATGTCCCCTGCCAGTGTCTGTGCAGTATGACTCCAGCGTGTAGGATATTTGTTTTCTGCTGTATGTAACCCGTGTATTTTTCTCCTGCAGTGTAACTACTGCTTTGCTGGCTTGCAATTTTATCTTGGTCTCTTGCTTTCCTATCATCCGCCTGTTGATGCAGAGAGTGGCACCTGCATTCGGCTCTTCTGCCTGTTGCTGCAGAATGTGCCAGGCAGGAATGTGTTACTGAGAAGCTGGGGGAGGGTAGCAGGGCTGAATGGAAGCGCGCGACAGGCTGCAGTTTCCTTGGTAACGGCGTGAATGAGTGAACATGAAAATGAGCCGCAGACCCTCACTGCAGGAGAGAAGAGGTGGGGAGAGGGTGCTCCTGTGTTAGACGGGGGAGGGGGCAACATAGAAGGTCTTGTCTGAAGAGGTGGTGGTGGGGAGCGATTGGTTCCATATTTTTGATATTTCTGCATCTCTCCATCACTGTGTCAACATCCCTTTTCTATCTCCTTGTGTACCATAGGCTTTATTGCAAGGCAGAATACTCTGTTCACCTATGCCTTCTGAATCTCTTCATATCCACTTTCATCTATCATCTTTTCTTCTTCTTATAACTATTATGTGTTAAAGTCTTTTCAGTAGCTGCAATAATATACCTACGCCACCTATGATGAAACAAATCAGGAGATCAAGCTATCTGCTTCTAATCTTATTGCCCTTTCTGCTTTTCCGCTGTTCCCCAGTGCTCTGCATTCCTCACATCTGATTTATTTCCATCTTTCTCTCTCCCTAATAGCCTCTTTTTCATTTTTTTCACCTGATGTGTGTCCCTGTCCCATTCTTTTTACAAGCTTTTATACTTGCTCCCCCTCCCTTTCCCACTGCTGTCCTTTTCTACAATCTTGCCTGCAGTTATTCTTACCTCACACACCTCTCCTCCTACCTTTTATCCAGCCCTCCTTCCTGTTCTATTCACTCTCCCTCTATTCTCCTTTTCTCTGCTGAAGAACATCCATGCCTCCATATCTCACCCCCCTCCTTGTTTTATTCTCCTAGCTCCAGTCACTCTGGGTTTCTCCCACTCTTATGTCTTCTTGCCATGGCTTCATCTTTGTCTCACCTACTCACATCCTTCAATTATTTTCCATATCTTTTCTCGCTTTTTTTTTTGCTCTGTTTAATCCCCCCCCCTTTGTTTTTCAGTCTCTACTTTTTCTGCTCTATTTTGCACCCTTTTATTCAACCTTGATTATTTATTTACTTAGCATTTATATATCTTCTATCTGAGTCACTTTGCCTCTCTGCTAGCATCCCACTCTCCTTGCCTGTGCCTCTGTGCCCTCCCTCTCTTTCCTGCCCCTCAACATCTATTTACATTCTATGCTTGTGTCTCTTCTGTCACTGTCTTAAAGTGACAAAGCTTTAAGCCCTGGAGGATGGGAAATTGCAGCATAACTATATTTATGTGTATAAATACACAACTTAAATAAAAAAGGAAACAACAAATATTAAAATAGAAACATTTTAGGTATCATATCTGACTTAAAAATAACAAGCCAAGAAAAACCACAGCCAGCAGATGTCATCTCTTTAAAATGTTACTTTGTCTGCAGGATAACAATTACTGTAGATTAAAGCAAGGACTGCATAAAAAGAGAAGAATTAAAACTGAACACCACTAAACTGAAACCATTTCCAGAAAATGATAAATGAATTAGGACAATGATATGCAACCTGCGGGGGTGAAAGAGAAGCAGCAGAAGTGAAGAGGAGGAAAGAGGCATCATTCTTGATCATTTTGCTGCCTGCTTAATATTTTGTGTCATATGTTGTGAAGCATGCTGGGAAATGCAGCCCAACATACAGTCATATGTAGGCGAACACATTTTACATATGTATAGGGGGTTGTTTTACATTAACTAGCATTAAGCAACAAAACATTATGCACTTAAAGGAAATAGAAAAATAAGGTACAAAAGAGATTTCCTAGGGCATTATATTCTTGGAGTAATAGATTCATATAGTAAGACAGTAGCCATTGAGTGTGGTCCAAGAGAAGGCGTACTTGTAAAGGGAGAGTTAATAGTGGTATATAAGTTACATTGACACTGCATGTGGCTGATCCAAAGTTGAGGGCAAAAGATGCAATGTTTGTGTTTACAGGTTCTTTACATATTTTGCATGCAGAATACATTGATTTTCCTACAGTACACCGTTTTTAACTCTATAGTATAATTGAGCTAGGAAACATCACATACACACAAAAGTGTGTTTGTATTGTGTGTATCTGTCTATCTTTCTTACCTATCCAATCTTATCTATCAAAATGGATTTATATATATTGTAAACCTGCAAACTAACACAGTTCCACCAAATAAAGTGGTCCCTGTGATTGGGTTTCAGTGCACAACATATGACAGATAAACAAGCCATTTGTTGCAGTAGCTTTCTGCACTTCGGTAAGACATGGGCAGGTGGGGTTTACTGTAGGCAAAAATTTACTTTTCAGCATAAAATATACTTCTTTGCTTTATTGCTTGATAACCCTTTTTTCCTAACTGTTGAATAGTTACAAGACAGATTTCTATGTGTGTGTATGTAAAGTGCAGATCAACACACTGATTTTTGTATTCGTCAAAGTTGTTACTCATCAGATAATCCTGACAGGAAACTAAGCAGTAAGATGGCTCTGTGATAAATACTGATTATTATTGTAGTGCTGAGTATTGGTTTCGGTCTATTATGTTATTGTAGGCTCTTATTTGTTAATACATGTAGTACTGCTTATAGCACATATATTAATGTATGTCATATATAGTAAGAATGATGCAGCTGATCAAAATATCACAGACTGTTTCAAAAGCTTTTTGAGCATCTTTGGACCAGAAATCTTACCAGTGTGTTCTGTCCAAAGATGCTAAAAAACCTTTTAAAACAGTCTGTGATCTTTTGATTTGATCTTTTGTTACTAATAATATGCCAGGTCAAAGATGGAAAGATGGGCTGGATCCAGACTTAAGAAGGAGCTTGGAATTAAGGACCTGATTCACACTTAAGAATCTTCTTAAAATAAGAACTTAAAGTCACACCTGGGCTAAACCATGTTGTTTTCAGGGGAAGTCAAATTAATTGTATTCTTTGCATGCAGGGATATATCTTTGAATTGCTTACTGCACACACATACTGACCAGCTTTACTATTACACTGTTATTTAGCGTTGCGCCGGCAAACATCACCTCTCTAATACTGTTTGCAACAGATGAAATATGACTCCCCTGAAATCAACATGGTTTAGGCCAGGAGTAACTTTCCTCTCTTAGGGCCGTATTCAGAGAACCGTTTTTTATATGTATGCAATTATACGCATGTCCGGAGCAACGAAACACCCACCAACAACCCCGACACTCCCCTCCTGGACGTGCTGTCGGGGACTTACAAGTCCCTAGACCACTCTGTTCTTTACGTGTGTACTTATGTGCGTATATGTGCTCCGTCCATGCGATGCTTTTTAATCGTGCCTCCATGCGTTCATTTAAATGCCCCCCCACCCACTTTTATGTAAATGTTCCTGTGCGTCGGATTTCCATGCGTATGTCCCCAAGTGCGATTCACATGTACATCCGTTAGGCAATTACTTGCGTATAGACGCTGTAAAGTATAGAAATAAAATTACTACGCATGCGCAGTTAATCTGATCCTAAAAATACACACCAACTCCCCTCGAAAATGGATCTCTGAATATGGCATTTAATTTCAAGCTCCTTCTTAAGTCTGGATCCAGCCCGATATCTTTTGCTTTTTGTAATTGTGTACTGTGTCTATTAGAAGATCTTTGGACAGTACACACTGGTAAGATATCCGTTGAAAAGGTCTTTTGATTGTGTGATTGTAAAGATTATTTTTTCGAAAGCGCCTCTGTGTGTAGCCAGCCTTAGTTTCAGTAATAGAGAAGACTACATTAAAATATATATACATCTTAACCTAGTGCTGTGAACACCATAGTACTGTAGTATCAGTAGCCAGAGAATTACAGTAGCTATGAAATGGTTGAACAGAATGTTGTAACATGACTGGTGAGAAGCTCCAACCATGTCTTGCAGCATGTGAAAATCCAAAAATAACAATCCTGAAGAGCTTCAAACAGTGAGGTGTATTTATGTTTTATTGATGTTTTCATATCACTGCTTATTGTAGAAAGAGGAATCCTGGACTTACATAAGCCTCACTAGACCAGTGTTGGGACTCTATGAATATGCCTGTAGCCTTCCATCTCCAAATGTATTTAAACAAAACAAAAATAGATACAAGTTAAAAATAAAAAAAAGAGCAGGCATTGTTATCACCACCCTAGGATAGAGTGGAAGCTTTGCCCATGGTAAATAAGCTTTTCCAAAACTATTACTAGCTATTACAAGCTGAGATTTCTTAAATAGGGTAAAGCAGTAGTTGTCAACCTTTTATCAGGGACTACCAGTCACCACTCTGAGATAATGTAGACATATTTGGGGGTTTTTTTACTTACATATTTTGCAATGATTTTGAGGTGCTTATTCTACATAATCCATTCAGCCTCCAAGATACTTTATTAAATGTACCATCTGGTGTCACACCCATGGTTAAAATACAAGTATGACAAGCTTTCTCAGTTGCCCTGAGTACCACCAGACAGTGGTTCGAATACCTCCAGTGGTAATAGTACTACTGGTTGAGAACCCCTAGCGTAAAGCCATATGTTTTCCTCACTTTTGTTAATAGAGATTATATAACACTCTCTACCAGTACAGATAAGTGGATTTCCTATACTTGGTCCATAATATCTTTATATTGCAGGGAGGAAACATAAACAGTATTTATTATGTATGTGTAATGTTTCCCTCAAAATGATCTGTAGGTTACATTATTATTCAATAAGTGCACTCTATGGGCCAGATTAACTAAACTGCGCGTTTGAAAAAGTGGAGATGTTGCCCATATCAACCAATCAGATTCTAGCTCTCACTTTCCTATTACATGCTAGAGAATGTCAGCTAGAATCTGATTGGTTGCTATGGGCAACATTTCCACTTTTCCAAACCCGCAGCTTAGTAAATCTGACCTCATGTGTGTACCACAAAAACTCATACATGCCATGTATTGTGTGCTATGTCTTTAAAAGGATATTTGAGTTTTTCAGTGGCCAGCATTGTTTTTTCTTTCGGATGACTGATTATAGCTTTTCTCTTGGCAGGTCCTGTAGACGCTGGCTGTCGTGTCTGTTTTGCTGCCTGTCTGCCGTGGCCTTAGAATTTGGGAAACAGGATGTGACTGAAGTGTTCTGTTTGGGGGATCCTGAATTTCTGCTGCCCCCCCATACTCCCCTCCCCCAGTGGTGTTACATTCTGGATGCTAGGACTGAACTGTGCATACCATGCATGTGGTTGGGCTCAGTGTGGCCCCCAGGAAGCTAAGTGTGGCCCTGTGGGTTTTGAGTGTGGCTGCCCGTATACTTTCCTCTCATGCGCAGGTATATTCACAGACTGTGAACACACACTTTGGCAAGCTACGTGGTATGCGTATGTCTTTGCCAAACGACATCTTGGGCCCTGTGGATCAGTACCTGGGGGTGCCTTATGCTGCCCCCCCTGTAGGAGAGAAGCGTTTTCTCCCACCTGAGCCTCCTCCATCTTGGTCTGGCATACGAAATGCCACACATTTTTCACCTGTGTGCCCACAGAACATACAGAATGCAGTACCAGATATCATGATGCCGGTCTGGTTCACCTCAAACCTGGACACTGTGACCGGATACCTCCAAGAACAGAGTGAAGACTGCTTGTATCTAAACATCTATGTTCCCACAGAGGATGGTGAGTAATGAGGGGTAAGGTAAGATCCCCTCCCCAAACCTGGGATCCAAGTTGGGTTGTGTCTTGTCCTTCCAGTGTTATGTCCACAGCATGGAGGTGGGGGTTGTGCTTGCTGCATGCTTTGTGTCAGCAACAATGAGTGCTGTTTGCTAATCATGCCTTGAGCACTGTCCCTCCTGCCATTCCTCAGTTTCTTTCTGTTTCTAAAATCTAAATTCTCGTCCTGTTTTCCATTCTTTCCACACCATAGAAAATAGATTTTTCCTTGTCTGACTGGTCCAGCCTATATTCTGTTTCTTGCATCCAGCCATCTAACTCGAATATTGAGCATTTCCCAAGTTCTACTCAGCCTTGTTAGCCTTTTTTGCCCTATTGTTATACCTTTGTTGTAATTACCTTTGTCTTATTACATTTTTAGGGCGTATACAATTCTTCTTTTAGACAGGGAAATCTTCACAAAGTGGGCCTATTCCCATCATACACGGTGACTGCTGGCCAAAGATTACCTGATGCGCACTTTGTGCCTAATTGAACACCCCCTATTTGTTTTTATAAAGTCAGAATCTCTTGACCATGACACAATATAATTGTTTCCATTGTTTGCACCATCCTAATCTTCCCATCTTGCTTTTTACTTCTGCTATTTTAGCTCTTTAATGTTTTAATTAGATATTTAAACTTCTGCATTTCACCTCCTCAGTTCTGTATTTTGGCACTTGCTTACACTGACTTGGCCATCATCTATATTTTAATCTGCTATTTTTGTCACTCATTTCAATTCTTTCATTTCAGAAACTTATCATTTTCATCTTCAAGGCTTGACAGCCATCATTATGTGACCTCTGGTCAGACCCTGTCAGGCACCTGGGTAAATCTGCTGAAACTCTGCCTCCAGTTCCAATTATTTGTTTGTTAGTTTTTTTTTCATGAAATAAAATTTTAAATAATGTAGCACTTACAAATAAACATCTATACACAATATTTGTAATCATTCTCCTATTGTCTGTGTTGTAATTTTTTGTAATCATGCTAGTATACAAATTATCCCTAGAGAGAACACTAAATGTTGTAATTTCATATCAAATTTTCACTTTAACTCTATTAAAAAACTTTGTTAGACTCTTCAGGTTAGATTTATTAAACTGAGAGAAATGGATATGTTGCCCATAGCAACCAATCAGATTTGAGCTGCATTCTCTAGTATGTAAAAAGGGAGAGAATATAGAAAGTAGGATGTTATGTGGGGCATTCATTTTTTCCTATTGTATATAAAAAGGATGTTTTAATCACAGAGGAAGAAGAGTAGACAGATCTCCATGTTATTTACATTCACATTATTAAATATGGGCTTATTAGTCTTTTTCCATTAAACAAATCTGTTTCCCATTTTTTGCTATTTTTTTCATTTCTCTAGTATGTAATAGGAAAGTGAGAGCTGAAATCTTATTGGTTGCTACGGGCAACATCTCCACTTTTCTTTCTCCGCAGTTTAGTAAATCTAGCTCTATATGTGTTTTGGTTGCTATGTCTGTTTTTGGGACACTCCTCCTTTGCACAATCTATTGGTTGCCCTGATCCCATTCAAGCTTATCGGTTTGTACAGATTTTTGCAGAAATCCAGAAGGTTGCTTTGGTTAATGGGAGGAGTTGGTGGCTTTTCCTTGCTAATTGAGATATAGCTGTGCATAGTTTTGCAGCATATTCATTGGTTGGATAAGATTATCATTATAATATACAGTGGTGGAGAGTTGTCAGTTTAGTGGAGTCCCATGCTTTGAGCACAGACACTTTGTAACTTGAAAAAAAACCTTAAATCTAGCTGGTATGGAAGTTGATCCAGACCTGAACGCAAAATTGCACATGTCCGGAGTTCAGAAAATCCAACTGCAAATAATGGGAAGCCTATACAGCATCCAAAGGCACACACAACTGCAGCTTTAGATCCTTAAGCAAGTACGAAAGTTTGCATACATACACAGTGCAGCTAAACACAATGCAGCTATGCTCCCCATCACTTTCTTTCCTCAGCTTTCCAAATGCAAGTGCAGTGTACTTCACTGTAAATTGTAGTGGTAATGCTTTGTGCAAGCATTTTAATGACAGTGTGAATGCTCTAAAAGTATAGTTATAAATTAAATTAACGTAAAAATATTTTCTTTGTAAATGATTGTTTATTAAGTAGTATTTCCAAACATTTTTTTTTATCATTAATAAACAAAGTCACATAGGAAACAAAGTCAATCAAGTTACAGTCCATAAATATATAGATCCACAACATATTGAAAAAGGAAACAAGAATTAATACACTGTAACAGGTTGAGCCATTGAGAACATTGATTAGTGAGTCAGTGCAAGTAATAGGAAATGGAAGGGGGGGTGTCAGTCACTCCATTGAGTGAACCTTGGTAGCCATTATGAACTGTGAGTAGTAAGCAGGAAGAGTATAAATAAGGAGGGGCTCAAACAAAAGAGATCTGTAAACCCCATGACTGGTGGTGCATTTTTTTTATGTGTATGGAAGATTACATTCTAACGCAATGGTCCCAAATAGGTTGTGAATTGCCAGCTTTCAGCAGGTCACTGGACTTAGACATGTCTTGTGGCTGGTGCAAATTGTGCTGTAAACTGTGTGTACTTATGTCCGTGTCAAGGTCTGAATTAGGTGCATTTGCATGAGCACAATCTTACTGTGCAGTGATGATGGGCCTGATCCAGAGCTACGAAATTGGCCAATTTCGAGCGAGCGTACGACCGGTTTTTGCGTATTTTCGTACGAAAACTCGCACTGCGCATGCCCAGTATGACAGCTTCCGGTCGGCTGGACGACATGAGCGTATAGCGGTCGTATTGTGTGCGAAATGTTCACTCGAGGGGCGTGCGTTCAGTACGACGGTCGCCTGGGCGCTCGTTTTACTACACGGAGGCGGGGATAGCCATTTAAATTGTACAGTATGGGCGTGCTAAGCCCGTACGCTTTGCGTAATATGTGCGAAAATTCGTACGGCTGACAGTAGTACCTAGTGTAGGGTATAGCCGCCGTAAGCAGGTACTTTACAATGGGAGTGTTAGGGGCGTGTATGTTTATACACACAGCCGAACGTACGCATTCGCCCGTCGTGCGAAAATTTCGTAGCTCTGGATCAGGCCCGATGTCCCTCCTACAAAATGTCTGAACACAAGCTGTTAGCGATTTGCACTGGGTGTGGATCGCACACAATTGCAGGAGCATATGGGGTGCAAATGAATGCAGAGATATGCTATGCCCTCACGTGTATGTTCTGGTCTGGATCACCTCCTTGGTATTTTCCTATATAGTATTTATTTTAGATGCATTTGCCTGTTAGTAAAGAGAGTGTTTTCTTGGCACTCCTTGCCTGTTGTAAAATAAAACACAGAACAGTGGTATGTAATGAAGATGGTCCTTATGTCTTCCTCTAAATTTTTCATCATTTAAAACATAAAAACGTTGAGGATAAGGTTTAATTTAACTAACGGTACTAAAATGTGTGCTTTGTACTTTTCTCTGAATATATACTTTTATAGATTGCACTCCTTAATTTCATTGGAATCCAAAGATGGTAGATGAGTCTACAGAGGGAGCACCTTGGAATTCACTAAAAGGGACATCAATGCCTTACAAAACCTAGCTGTTTTGTTAAGATATTGATTTTGGGTATATGTATTATAAAATGGAATGACAAAGAGGACAGTTTTATTAAAGACCATATTTTTTTAGTTTTGGTCCAATTATTTATTTTACACAGATTTTTTATAGGCTTAGATTAAATAAATTCCATCCATTATTATGTATCCTGTACAGCTTTATGTCTAACTGCCCCTGATTAGAAAATACCCTGTTTGTGTGCTCTTTTACCATTGTATTCACAGTTACTCTCCACATCCTCTTGTCACCTATCTGGCCACTTTCATTCACCATTCAGTCCCATGGGGTCTGATTCACAGATAAGAAGGAAAAAATATGCGCAGATTTGCAAAAATACGCACCTTAGATACAACTAAACTCCCATGACACTCCCTTAGTTCAGATTTTTACTGACTTCCACCTCCGTAGGGCTACCTTAACTCTCTGTGCGTATCTTTGTGCGGAGTTTGCAAACCCAGCCCATTCAGCCCCATTTAAATGCCCCCCACCCACTTTTCTTAACTTCCAACTTATGAAGTATTGGCACGCCCTTCCTACAGATCTCATTAGGCATAGAGTTACATTCTGTGCGTGACGGGTTTCCATGCGTAACATCTGGATTGTGCATGTGCAATTCACATAAAATGGCCAAGATGTACACACCGCCTGTGTATATTTAGGTACGCTATTAAGTGTGAATGAGGGCCATGGTGCTTATCCACTGCTGTTATGCCCAAAACACTTTTTTCATGTTTTATTTAGTAGTTGAATAGAAAATGTGTCTTTAAAAGAAAGGAAATATTTTGCTTATATATATATAATTTAACATTTTAAAATGTGTGTTTTATTTAATGCCTTAGATAACCATCTTTTCATATTTATCATGCTGCCTCATGTTTATGTGTGTTTAGCTTGTTTTCCTAACATTTCTCATATTGGGCCAGATCCAGAGCTACGTACGCAAGCGATTTTACGCTAGCCGCTGATGTAAAATCGCTCATTATTACTTACTGCGCATGCATGCGGCAGATGTTACGCCACGTAACTCAGAGCGTAAGGGCCAGTCACGTATCAACAGCGTAAATACGGACGAAGGGGTGTGTCAGCCATAAGACACTCGTAATTACGCTTCGGAGGCGGGGTGTGGCATTTAAATTGTACAGTATGGGCGTGGTTAGGCTTGTAAGTACGTGAGGCCTATACTTACGTCAGTACTGACGCTGTGTAAAGTTAAGATAGGGTTCGGTAGGCGTAACCCGGCCAAAGTATGTACGTGCAAGGGGAGTGCCTAGGGGAGTGCTTAGCAGGTGCGCTAGTGTAAATACGCTACGCTATGTAATGTATCAAGCACGTAGGTCTGCATCTATCCCATTATCTCTGTCTCTCCAGCCATAAATCATGTCTTTTGAACTCATTACTAAATCAAATGTCAATTTTTACTTTTCTGGTTGTCATTCTCATTTATTCTTTTTTTTTAATCTGTAAATTTGTAAGGTTTTTTTTTTTAAAAAAAAGCTTGTTTACATACCATTTTTTGGGGGGGAATTTATTAAAGGAATTCTCATTTTACATTTTTGGCACCCTCAGTCAGCATACATAATTGTTTTCATTTTCTACACATAAAGGGCTGGATCCAGACTTAAGTAAGTGCTTGAAGTTAGTTACTCCTGGGCTAAAACATGTTGATTTCAGGGGGAGTCAAGTAAATTGTATTCTTTTTATGCAGGGATATACCTTTGAATTGCTTAACGCACACAGATACTGACCAGCTTTACTATCACACTTTTATACCACGTTCAGATTACCAGCCCTTGAAAAAGCTGGGTTTAGAGCCAGGGTGTAGAGCTGGGGAAATTGGTGGGGCTGTGAAAAAGGACCGTTCACATTTAGCTGAAAACAGACTGTTCAGAGCCGGCTAAAAAGAAAGGGTTTAGCCGGCTCTGAACACCGGCTTTCAGTAGCCGGCTTGAGCGTTCACACTGAGTTTAGAAGCCAGCTTTTCACCGCAGTCGGCTTTTTCATCAAAAAAGCCGGTGTTTTCAGGTAATCTGAACGGGGTATAATTTAGACTTGGAATAGGAAACATCACCTCTCAACTTTAATACTGTTTGCAACAGATGAAATATGACTCCCCTGCAATCAACATGGTTTAGCCCAGGAGTAACTAATTTCAAGCACTTACTTCCGTCTGGATCCAGCCCGAAGTTTTTAGTTCTCAACAAAAAGTTTACCTCTTGGGACAAAAATCACTTAAATTAGCAGCTTTCCATATGGTGTCCAACTCCGGAGATTTGATATTATCAGTTTAATGTGAGGCATATGATTTCCACATTTTTCATTGTCTGTCTGTTTTGGTGCTTGGTTTTTTTTGGCATGTCTATTATATATTTGTAAATTGTTTTCTCATGGTCACCAGACTCTGGTCACTTATTTTTTTCTGCTGTTCAGTTGTGCAATTAAAGCAATTCTTTTATTTATGTTTTTATAGTGTAACATTTACTCACCCTTCCAATCACATGGGTTTTCTATTACATGTCATTATAGTAGTTACAAATATGTAATGTATATGGGATTTCTGCCTCCTGTACACTGTTTTATAAGCCCTTATTCCCAGTGTTTCAGACTTCCATTCATTACCTGTATAACCTTTTTTTTAGCTTTCCATTCAGTGTCTTTATTTAACTGTAATGTTATTCTTCCTATTTCTTTATTTTCTACTCTTTACCTAATTTTTTATTTATCCTTTTATTTATCCTTTTCTGTCTGCTACTCCATCATTTCTGCCTTCATTTTTTAAACTATTCCTATTATTAACTTAACAACCTTTCTTAATTTACATGTTTTCAATTTCTACACCACCCTCCTTTTTATTAAATTTTTTAGCTTTTGCTATAAAAGATTATTTATATTGTTAAATGTCTTGTTGTTTTATTTGATTTCTTTTACTATATAATTTTTTTGTATTCCTTTTCTAATTACCCAACCCTTAAGTTTCATTCCCTTTATGCTTCTCTCTTATTTAATGGATTACATTACCCTTTGGTTTCCTTAGGCTGATTACACATCTTTGCAATCTTACTTGATGCATCTTGCGATGGTTCTTACAGTTTCACTGACTGCAAGTCCTAATGAGCATGGCGATCCACGTGTACCTACTATATCAATTTACCATCACATCTAAGATCATCATCTCTCCTAACATCTGCTGAAACAATGGTGACTTTGTGCATATTGTACAGATATCTAACTTTGCTGCACAGAAGATTGCCAGAAAAGTTGGACAGTCGGTTGTACCTATGTACACACCACCAACATTTGATCGTTATTGTGCCAGTGGTGATCTTGAATTTTATAATGTAATGATCATAAAACCAAATAATCCGATACAGCCTTTCTTATCAGCAAAATTTACTATGGGACTATGGGAGCATATATACCCTTGACATATAGTTCCAGTAATTTGATTGCATAGATGTGTAACCAGCTTTATTTAACTGATTTGTTTCTTAGACGTTTTCCTTGCACCACACATAATTGTTTATGTCATCTTATGTACATGAAGTTACAATGTATCAGGTATGCTTTATCAACTACCGCTACTATATTTTGAGTTACCATTGACTTTTCCTTTTGCTTTCTTTCTACTTTATTTCCAGCCACATTAACTTCACTGCTTGGACAATAATGCTTGTGTTTCCTCTTTGCATTCTTGCATTTCTTTCCCATAACATCCCATTTAGCAAAGCTTTCATTTGCACCTCTGATTTGGATGGTACTTCCTTTTATGTCTGTAGCTCAGTCTCACCGGTGTTTTCTCACTTCCCTAGTATTGCACTTGATTCTTTATTCAGCTAGTCTTGCTGTAGTTCTCCCTCCTGTCTGTTCACTTGCTTTTTTTTTCCCACTCTTGACTCCGCTTCACTCTCCTCATCATCATTTCCCTACCAATATTGTAGCCTGTTCTTGGTTCTGCAAAAGATGTTTAAATTTTAAGTACCCTTCCATTATTTTTTTGGGAGAGCCCTTAATGGGGTTAATTTCCTACTTTGTGTTGATTTTGGATTAAACATTTACCTACTTTGTGAATTAAGGGCATTAAAATATGACTATTCTTTGGCCCCCAGATTGCCACTTAGCATCTCTCAAATGAAGTGTGAATGAGAGCTGCTCAGTGTTATATCTATAACTACATTGACCTATTACCCAATTTCATTAGTTAACTGCCCTTCTTGAGATGGGACGCGGCTGCATGGGGCACAGACCCTCTAAGGTCACCTGGTGCTTAAAAGTTTTATGCCCTCCTCTCAGAGTTTTGAGGGGGAGCACAGCCACTTGGGCTTGCATGACCCCCAAAGGATAGAACCTCCTGTTATTTTGGAGTCTTTTATTCATTTTACAGTAAAGCGGATTTCCAAGGAGTGTGTCCGAAAACCCAACAAGAAAATATGTAGGAAAGGAGGTATGTAATCCCAAGGTGTGTGGCAAGACCAACCACCCACCAAAAGCCAGAGGGGACAGGACCTATCCTCCCCAGAAAGATACCAGTGAAAGACTGACCCTCAACTATAGACAGGAGGTAACAAATACAGTAAAGTTGGAAAAAGGGACATCATTGACATGGAGAATAGTCTTTCATAACGGAAGCTCTTAGAGACAAAACACGTGCACACACTCACCCTTCACAGGTTAAGATCATCACAGAAAAAACAACAGTTTGCACAGAGGACATGCATTTAACTTGTATCGGCAACAGTTTAGATATTTAAATCAAGCACAACACCTTCAAATGAAATATGAGGTAAAGAATGATACATTACATAAAAGAATGGACTGACACAGCAAAATATTTCCGGGGATTTTTTTTTTATAAATATTACATTCCTGAGGAAATTATGGGTAACTGATTGGAACTTCCAATGCAGTGCATTATGTCACTTACTGTAGCATGTTTATGTTAAAGGTTTGTCTTACTGTGCCATACAGGATATTTTCAGTTGTGTAATCACTGTCATTCATGTTTAATAACATAAGGAGAAATATGCAGTCAGACTTCAGTGGGTAATTTAGTCTAGACTGACCAAAGTAAGTGCCAATTTGCTGCTCTGGGCTATTGCACTATTATTAACAGTTGGTAGTGCCCAGATCATAACATGAAAAGATTTGCTTAGATTAGATTTTCGTTGAACTTGTCTTGTTAGTGTTTGTCCATTAGTGAAATACATGTGTGTAATGTCTTTCCAGTCCAAGTACAAAAGAAACATCTATATGTAGTTCAGTGTGGCTGTTTTATGTACTCCAGAAGTACAGACATAAAGTATTTGAACAGGACTCAGCGTATCGAATTGTATGCTTAGGCACCGATTTGTTCATCTACTTATATCTACTATACTAATTTAATATTATTGAAATATATTCATCAAAGTGCTAAGTGGGCCTAAATGTAGGTCTACTGCTAAGTCTACATGGCTGCTTAATTAACTCTTTTGCTGCAAATTACTTCATAGCATAGAAACTACCTTACCTGGCATCATCTGCCATCAATCTAAGATGTAGCAGAAAATTTGTGAGCCAAGAAACATGATCATCGCATATAAAAAGGAGGGCATGATACCGAATTAAACAGAAGGCAATCTATCTCATAGATATTGCCATCCTTGAGCATCCCCTGTAGACTACAGGAAATTCAGTGATTTGTTTTTAGAAAGTGTTTTTTTAAAAGGTCCAAAACATCCAACCCTTTGATAAGGTTTATTTATTATCCTTGTAGATGATGGTAGCTGCATTATAAGGTAAGACACTTAATTTTGGGGTTGAATTATTTTATAACATAGGGTTTGCACTGTCAAGTTGCACATCAGGAAATTAGTGGGGTTTATTTTTTAGAGATACTACTGTATGAGCTGGACATATCTGGAGTTACATGTGACAATTATTCTTTTTTTGACACAATTTGTAAGTATGTGTTTGGAAAGCAACATTTTTGTACTTTAGCATATGAGTTACCATGTTTCTCTCCTCCTTCCCGCATTTACCTCTACCCTTCATTTGCCTTTTCTCTACCATCAGCCCACTGAAAGTAGACTTGTTGCTCTCCCCTCACACTGCATTCAGGGCTGAATTTAGATATTGGACCATTTTTAATGGGTTAGTATGAAACAGTTCATTCTCATTTATTATAAAAACCTTATCACTATGACGAATGGATGCAAATGGTGACACTAACTGTTCAACAATATATGATCAATATTTTACGGGATACAGCTATATATTTTCTGGGTTCTGTAGAGAAACAATTCCACAGACCCTGGTTACCACACTTCCTGTGGTCCATCATTTTGAACCTATTAATTATCCTCAAGTTTCCTGAGGTCGTGTTACTATGTCCAAAATAAGGACCGTTTAAGGAGCCAGACCCAGACTTCTGTGGGTTTGTCAGATTGCTGCCATGTTTTCTTACAGCATAGTTCCCAATATTATATCTCTCAACATTTGAGAATTGGAAAGAGGAACAAAATTTAGCGGCATGGTAGAGGGAAAGTGGGTGTGTCTTTCACCACCCAGAGGGCGGGTCTAGTGTCTGTCCCTTTTATTAATTCAGCCATCCATATGTCTGCCCCTTATTATTTCTCCAAACACCCATATGTCCAGCCTCCATATGTTTGCCCCTTTAATTATTTGTCCAGCCTCTATGTCTGCCCCTATTATGTGAGTCCCTTTATTATTTGTCCAGCCATCCATGTATGCCCCTTATAATTATGTTCAGCCATCCATGTATGCCTCTTATAATTATGTCCAGCCATCCATGCATGCCCCTTATAATTATGTTCAGCCATCCAAGTATGGCCCTTATAATTAAGTTCAGCCAGTCATGTATGCCCCTTATAATTATATTCAGCCATCCATGTATGCCCCTTATAATTTTGTCCAGCCATTCATGTATGTCCCTTATAATTATGTTCAGCCACCCATGTATGCCTCTTATAATTATGTCCAGCAATTCATGTATGCCCCTTATTAGTATATACAGCCATCTATATCTGCCCCTTATTAGTATGTTCAGCCATCCATGTATGCCCCTTATATTTATGTCCAGCCATCGATCCATGTATGCCCCTTATAATTATGTTCAGCCACCCATGTATGCCCCTTATAATTATGTCCAGCCATCCATGTATGCCCCTTAAAATTATGACCAGCAATCCATGTATGTCCCTTATAATTATGTTCAGCCACCCATGTATGCCCCTTATAATTATGTTCAGCCACCCATGTATGTCCCTTATAATTAAGTTCAGCCAGTCATGCATGCCCCTTATAATTATGTTCAGCCATCCATGTATGCCCCTTATAATTATGTCCAGCCATCGATCCATGTATGCCCCTTATAATTATGTTCAGCCACCCATGTATGCCCCTTATAATTATGTCCAGCCATCCATGTATGCCCCTTAAAATTATGACCAGCAATCCATGTATGTCCCTTATAATTATGTTCAGCCACCCATGTATGCCCCTTATAATTATGTTCAGCCATCCATGTATGCCTCTTATAATTATGTTCAGCCACCCATGTATGCCCCTTATAATTTGTCCAGTCACCCATGTATGCCCCTTATAATTATGTTCAGCCATCCATGTATGCCTCTTATAATTATGTTCAGCCACCCATGTATGCCCCTTCAGTTATGTCCAACCATCCCTATATACACCTTAAAATTATGTCCAGTTTTCCATGTATACCCCTTATAATTATGTCCAGCCGTTCATATCTACCCCTTATTATATTTACTTTTACCTTTTGATATCTTCTCCCTTCCTCCGCGGCGCTGCCACACTGACTTCGGTCACATAGGGCCTGATCCAAAGCTATGCTGGCCCGCTGTCCGTAAGTATGGCTAGCGTAGCTCTGGTGCATCCTCCTGTCACTCCCCCTGTGTGAGCGAAGTTACACACACTAGTTACGCCGGTTGAAAGCTACCCTAATTTCAGCCGGCATAACTACGCTCACACTGTAGCGTAATCTTTCAAATCCAGCCCTCCCTACCTAAATACCCCCCCCCCCCCGCCCCCCTTCCCCCGAGCAGTNCCCTGCCTAGCTTCCACAGCGCAGTTACGAAGCTGCCCTTCCCTTCGTCCATAACTATAGTTACAGACGCCAGATCCACGGCACCCAGAGCAATGGATTACATGCGCAGAACGGCAGAAATGATTCTGGATCATGCCCATAGTGCAGAAGTACAGGTAATACAAGGGTCCTACAGGAGCTTTGTAGGACCAAATCTCTTTTCTTGAATGGCAGTAACTGTATAGGTTAGGTCACTGTCATTCACAGTAACAGACTTGGTCCTACAGGTCTCCCGTAGGAGCCCTGTATTACCTATTGTGTTCTGTGAAAAGCCCTGCCGCTTATACAGCTGTTCGTGCTTTAAAAAAAAACAACAACTTTGTCCTGGGAGTCTGCTCTCTCAGGACAAGTTGTGAGGTGGTCGAGACAGTGGGACAGAAGATCAATAAATGGTAACATTTCTTCTGAAAACCTATTGAAATATTTAACATATCTTGATGTTAGACCTGCAGTCAGAAGTTGTGTTGTCCACTAAAAACTGCAAGGCAATCCATCCTTCTTTTCCCAAATATGTAGTTTCAACACACACAATAACAAAACAAATCCTAGTCACACATCATTTATATAGGAGACAAGAACACTGAGCAATTGAGCTACATGGGACACAACCACCAAGGACCTGCAGAGGTTTGCTTTAAGATTTGCGACTGTACAAGTCATATTTTGGCACCATTATTTTGCTTTCACCTTACATCTCATGCTTATTTCCACTGAATTCTCTTTCGATCTAATACTAATATCTTGTATGCTCCTTTTGACTAGTAGATGCCCTTATTTACCCTATTGTAATTAGCTTTAGCCCCATACACTTTTCTCCTCATCTGCAATCCCTTTGCTATGTACATGACGTAGTGATGACAGCTTTTCCTTTACATAATTGGGAAACTAACACCTATAGCAGCAGTAATAGAAATCTGGTGATATTGAACTGAATTCTGGTGATTGCCAATGTTAATTGTGACCCAGCAAATTGCAGGTGCCAGGCACTCTATTCCCTCAAAGCCCATCATATTGGTGTACCCACAAGATGGAAGTTACCCTTCATTTACAGGATTTGTTTTAAAAAAAAAAAACCCATGTTCTTTCATTTACATTATTTACCTTGAAAGCGCTACCTGTTACTATCATAAATATATTATTTTATAATAAGTATAATTTCTTTCTGGGGATATACCCCCATTCAATGAAATATTTCTGAGCTCATCATAACACATTGCACCTTGCACAGATAATTCCTATTGTTCTTTTTTTCAGCATATCTTCCAGTTAATATAAAGTAGACTGAATGAAATCATTTAAGTTATTGATGACATTGGCTATATAATTCAGCCTTGATAATGTCAGCTGGAATTACAGTAAGTGATAAAAAGGATGTAGCTAAATACATTATAGATATAAAAGAATAGAATAGCTTGAAGTTTACATAAAGTGAATACTGTCTTAGATGTTGTCCATTAACCTACATCTTTTCCCAGAATTGTGTGCCATAAACCTCTTTCACCCTTTTGTAACCTGGGAATCCTACTGTTACCTCATTGTTGGCTCTGAAAGCTCAGGCTTTCTCCTGTGCTCTGGGCCCCTGGATGAGCAAAAAAAAGTCTAGAAAAAGATGACGTTGGCTGGAGAGGGCTTGTAGCTGTTTGTCAATTTTATTTTTTGCTTCCAGGAAGCTATTTCCATTGGTAACAAATTTGTTCTCTTTAGTGCAGCTTTTATATAATGTGAGTATTATAAAAGATCATTTTTTGTATTCAAGCAGCTGTGCTTTAGCTTTAATAATCCATTAGGGTGACACTGTTTACTCCCACACAACGGGGTAGATCCAGACCTAAGTGAGTGTTACTCCCATGAGACCTTTGTACTTTTGCTGAGCTACGACCACCAAACCCTACCTTAACTTTTCTAAGCGTAACCTCTGTCGTACGTAGTGTGCTGACGGACGTAACTGCCTGACCCAGCCCATATTATATGCTTTAAATGTCACCCTCCGCTTTCAGTGCGTAATTATGGCTATCGTATGGTTGGCACGCCCCTTCATACGTAGTTACAATACGTTTACGGCCGACCACAGTTACGTTACGTAACTCCTGATGTACGCATGCGCAGAACGTTCAATCAGCCGTAGTTACGATAGCAGCTAGCGTAAAAACGCTGTCGTACTTAGTTCTGGATCTGGCCCAATATGTAGAAGAGTCCAGTAGAGTGTTTCATATAGAACGTCTCATAATAATGTAAGAAGTAGCAATTCCCTTACAAGGGTGTTGTGTATAGTGTATGCTCTTAAGCTGGGCTCATACTGAAGGGTCATTCACACGAGAATCATCTGATAGGTCAGACATCTTGTCAGTGTGTACTGTCCCACGATGCTACAGAATCATCTGAAACTGCATTGCATTGTGGGATTTCATTTTTTGGAGCTCCTAATTTTCAAGATCAACAAAGCTCAATGTCTGCTTCTGTTATCAGTCTGTACCGTTAAGTACTGAACAATCTAGCAGGGAATAATTTCAGAGTGGACAGTACAAAGACCTGTTAGTGCTCACAATTTAGATGTTAGATCAATAGAAAAATCCCAGTGTGTATACAGCTTAAAAATGAGCTCTTGGAGTGTATATGTACATTTATGTTTGTTTGTGTCTGACTGCTTGACTGTCCTTATGTTTATGTAAGTTTCTGTAACCTTTACTGTATTTGTTTCATATACCTTTACAGTACTGGTATGACTATTTATTAATGTTAAACACATATACATTCTCTCTTTAAAATAGGGATAAATATAAACGACCATGTTTTTCCAGTGTAATGCTTGACTTAATTTTCAATTTACCATATAAATCCAACTACTATTTTAAAAGAATTTTGGCTGAATATCTGTAAAAATGTCACACTATAATTTTTGGGGCAGTAACTGAAACCATTTTATGGTATTCCTGCATTGGTATTCACTACATTGAGGCTAGAAGATAAAAACACACTTGTGCTAACACAAATTAGGATTTCAAATGCCCACACGTTGTTGCTGTTTCAGAGTTACACTACACCAGTTGACATAGCAAATATGCACTTATTCAGATTGTGAATGACCAGGAAATAGGCAGACACAAATGAGCAATTTTCATAACTGTACACAATATAGACATATATAACAGAAGGAGCGGTATGGGATGTTCCACCTTTCACCTTAGTCTCACTTGACAAAACAAAATTGCAAATGCTTTAGGCACCTGCCCAACCCCTGGTGGAGCTAACTATTGATGATTGTGATTCACAGACAGCTGAAGCTGTTAGGGCTTTCTAAAAATAAATGGTAATGGCTGTGATGAGGTCTATAATGGGGTTCAATTTGTGTGTGCTTTCTTTTAACCACAAATTACACCTAAATTACTCACAATTCTAAATCAGCCAATTATGTTCAACAAGTTTAACATAATAATGTCAGCAAGGCAACCTACCATTCATCTTCTGGCCTACAAGAAACATATAGTACAGTTGAATGTGCAGTATTGCTTTGACAATCTAGGCCCTGAAGTTTATCTTGGGTGGCATTTGATTGATGCTATAGATGGGGATAGTGCTACCTGTTTTGTCTTTGAGGCCACCAGCTTGTTCATAGTCAACTGTAAGTGATTAGATTTTCTAATACTGATCTGGATGCCATGTTTAACTTGGTGTACACACCACCACCAATCATTCTTGGACCTTGTTGAAACATGTAAAACAAGCTACATTATATGTATTAAATTACACATTTAATAATGTATAAAATGCTGTCCATTGTCCTTCCTTCAAAAACACATTACATCATCCTTTCCAAAAATCACATTTACTTTACATAAGGAAAGCATACATATATATATATATCTGTGAGTTATTGCACTAAATCAGATACAAAATGTACAAACATTTTATTACACAACTCTTCCTATATGCAACCTAAAATATATTGTCCTTGATATCACCAGAGCTTCCTACCTACCTTATCCCTTTGCAGTTTGTGCAAGCCCCAACCCCAGGGGACACTGTGAGACCCTCAGTTTGAGAACCCTTCTTTTCTTCAACCTCAGGGTAATAGCTCATTTCCTATACACTCTAGACCTGTTATCTCTTGAATTCTCTTGTTTGTTTCTATTTACTCGGCTCGGTCTCCTGCTCTGCTCAGGACCCAGCGCTAAGAAACAGGGGGAAGAGGTTTCGGATAATGACGAAGACGAGGAAGGAGGTATTTGCTGGCTGAGGCTGATGCATGGAACCTGTTATCATCATACACTCCTCCCATCCATTTTGCTCCCTCCCACCTCCCATCCATTAGAAAAAATGTCAGGAAGTGATTCCTTTTTTTGAATAAACTGTTTATATTTAAACATCTTATCTTCCCTAATTCTTCCACAAGTCTGTTTCCCTATTTTGTTTTTCCAATTTATTTAATATAGTGAGAGTCAAACATTCCTTCTAGTATTTTTTGCTGCTGCAATTAGGAATGCGTTTTTTGATTGACTTGGAAAGTTTGAACACTATGGACCGGATCCACAACAACGTACATCGCTCCAAATACGTCTGTCAAATGCCGAAAATATCTACTGCTTCATGCATAGTAACAAATTTATGTGATCTACCTATTGTTTTGTTTCTTAAAGACCACATATACGCAATCTACGTAGCAAAACGATATGTAGATTACGTAAATTAGTTACTACGCATGCGCGGTAGCTATTTTCGGCATCTGACAGATGTATTTGAAGCGACGTGCGTTGTTTTGGATCCGGCCCCATGTGCTAGGGAGAGATCTAAAACTTTATAGCCAGTATGAAGAGTATGGCTATAAAGTAATGTGTAATCCTCATAAAATATACAAGACTTTTTATAGCAAAATGTTGTCAAGTCATTATAGTCAGTAAAATTTGATTTAAGTATAGCCTGTGTATTGTGCGTATACTCTTCACACATCCTTTCTCCTTTTCTATCTGTCATTCAATTTTTTCTATCTTGTCTTTTGCTTTCAATGCTAACTACAAAATAATGCTTTTTTGGGTGAAAGCTCATTGGGTGAGGGGTATGGTTATTGGTTAGATCCAGGACATCTGTGCCATACTACTACAATGTATAAACTTAAGATTCCTTGTCCTCACATACATGTTACTAGGGATTCAGTGGAGGTGACACATGCAGCAATTCTGTTTCTTATTTCTTTGTGTTCATAGGCCTTCTCCTGTAATTGGGATATTTGCCATGTACCGTATTTTTTTTATTGGGGAATCCATTTCACACCCTTGTCGTGATGTCCCTTCACAGGACTGTGCCTGTGCCACTAATGTGCTATCTGTGGCTGATCAAACATGATGAAAGCCACAGTCCTGGGAAATGCTTGTTTAGTTGTGGCATGAGCTGCATGATTAGCTCGCTTCTGCATTCTGTGCTGTGGGAGGGATGGTAGAGCTGGAGAATGTTGTTCCTTTGTGTAAAGGAAAGTCGTCAATTTTTATTCTTATTTTATGTACTGTTTTGCAATTTAAGCTGCCACTGTTTCCAGAATGAGAGGGGAAGCTCTGGTTTATCTTTGTGCTGAATCATTTTTGACTTGGTTAGACTCCATTGTTTTTTTTTCCCCTTCTGCAGATATCCGGGACACAGGCGCCAAACCAGTCATGGTGTATATTCATGGAGGGTCCTACATGGAGGGCAGTGGAAATATGATTGATGGAAGCGTGCTGGCCAGCTATGGCAATGTAATAGTTATCACCCTAAACTATCGTGTGGGAGTTCTGGGTTAGTGATGAATTGTTATCATTTTATTTTTTATCTTTTTATCCTCTCCCCTTTTGTCTTATTTTTGTCACATTTTACACTGTATTTCCTATTTCTGTACCACTTCTCATTAATCTTCTATAATCTTCCCCCGTTACTATTCTCCCGCCTCCCTCCAAATATGCCTTTGGTACTATGTTTTAGTTATTATTGAATGGAAATTCTGTAATTAATAAAGCTCTTTATTTGTCAACCTAAGGGCACCATCATAGATCATAGGACCCCTGAAGCATTTCAGCATTAAAAGTGGGAATTAGTGGTGGGGGCTAAATTCTTTAATTTAGTGTTTCCACTATTTTAGGTCTTAGGTCACTATTTTAAGTCTGTTGTTGTCTCATTTTAAATTTTCTTTTAAAAATTGTTAAATTGCAAGGCCATAGTCTCAAGTACTTGATGTGTACCGGTAATTGTATTTCATTTTACAGTTTTTTTTCTGTAGAACAAATGGCAGCATTAATTGCAAGCAATTAATGTACCAGATGTATGATATAGTTGTAAGTTTGTATGTAAGTATATGTTTATTTATGTACAATTGGCAGGTTAGGAGAGCTCACATTCTGTTTGAAATTCTTATATTTACAGGATTCTTGAGTACCGGGGATCAAGCAGCTAAAGGAAACTATGGACTTCTTGATCAGATCCAGGCATTGCGCTGGGTGAGCGAGAACGTGGCATTTTTTGGTGGTGACCCTCACAGAATCACAGTTTTTGGTTCAGGCATTGGGGCATCCTGCGTCAGTCTTCTCACCTTGTCCCATCACTCTGAAGGTATGCTCGAGGCTGTTTTTTACATATATTCTGGTTATTTGTGATGTTATCCTAGGATTCTGGTTTTGTGATTATGACTATTTCCAAAATCCCTTGCATCTTTACTATGGCTGAATTAGCATTTCAATCAGTATCAGTTGCCTCTGTTGACACTACTTCTAATATAACATCCAGTGATCATCACTCTATACCATGTTTTCATGACTGTATGCTGTAACTCCATGTCTGTGTGTCTGTCCCACATCATTGAAGGTTTATGGATCACCTGACATTATTCCATGATTCCATCAGCAGATGTCTGTGTTTGGGCCAGCTCTGAAGGTACAAAAATCGATAAAATCCTTAATAGAGCAAACATATACTTTTGTGCCCCTTTCATGTTTAAATCTTCTGAAACTCCTTCACTTTTTACAATTGTTATGGTCTTGTCCTGCTTCGTTTTCTTTTGTTGTTTGTGTCATCACCTGCCTTTTAGTGCTGGTCTTTTTCTCTACTTCTTCTGTTTTCCTCTTCTGTAATTCCACTAATTTTCAGCATCTCGTCATTTTTTTTTAGAAAGATCCTCTTGTGCTGTGTTTTCTTCCCTGGCACACACTGAGACCAGCTGGGCAGGAAGTTGGGCTGCTGATCTTTTTGTATCTGTGTCTGTCTTTCTGTCTCACAGTGTCTGATGCTGGGATGAAAACCAGAAACACCCACTTCAAAGGCATGAAAATTGTGTCTTCTACTGATATGTTATAAGTAGTATTCATTTCAGATTAAAATGTTGCATGCAAAGCAGGTAGAATGATAGTTATACTGGACGTTTATAAAAATGAACACATCACTAAATCTATCTTTTGTGCCAGGACTTTTCCAGAGAGAAATCATACAGACTTTTCCAGAGATCAATCATACAGAACGGTTCAGCCCTTTCTAGTTGGGCCGTCAATTACCAACCTGTGAAGTACACCCGATTGCTTGCAGAGAAGGTGGGCTGCAATGTACTAGACACTGTAGACATGGTTGACTGCTTGCGCCAGAAAAATGCCAAAGAGTTGGTGGAACAAGATATTCAACCAGCTCGGTATCATGTAGCCTTTGGTCCAGTCATTGATGGAGATGTAATTCCGGATGACCCAGAGATTCTCATGGAACAAGGAGAATTCCTCAACTATGATATAATGCTCGGTGTCAACCAAGGAGAAGGACTGAAGTTTGTGGAGAATGTAGTGGATGCAGAAGATGGTGTTTCTGGTAGTGACTTTGACTACTCAGTGTCAAACTTTGTGGATAATTTGTATGGGTACCCAGAAGGTAAAGATACACTCCGAGAGACTATCAAATTTATGTATACAGACTGGGCCGACAGAGATAATCCTGAGACTCGTCGCAAGACACTTGTGGCTCTATTTACTGATCACCAATGGGTGGAGCCATCTGTGGTGACTGCTGATTTACATGCTCGCTATGGCTCACCAACATATTTTTATGCCTTTTACCATCACTGCCAGAGTCTGATGAAACCAGCATGGTCTGACGCAGCCCACGGTGATGAGGTGCCCTATGTATTTGGTGTCCCTATGGTGGGTCCAACAGATTTGTTCCCCTGCAATTTTTCCAAGAATGATGTGATGTTAAGTGCTGTAGTTATGACATACTGGACCAACTTTGCCAAAACTGGGTAAGATAATATAGCAGTGTTTTTTTCTTATATCAACAAGAAAAAAAAACAGTTTTCCATATACAAGGTACAGAAATGAGCTGAATATTGGTACTGCGCATGCATACTAATATTCATGCATCAGAATGCAGCTGGCCATGCAAAAATCAGCCGCCACACAAGATATGCATGGGAGGTGGGCATAGATAATTCAATTGTACAGAAAGGGCTTGGCTAAGCTTGGAGATGGATGCGGAATAATTCAGGTAGGGTCCTGTTCGTGGATCCACCTTCTGTGTGTAGGAAAGCAGGATCCACCATCTGCTCGCTTGTATTCAGTGTGGTATATTACAATTTCCGTACGCTGTCCTCCGCATTGGAGACAAGCATAAGGAATCAAGTATTGATATAATCAATCAAGTTTGCCAAGAAAGCCTTAAATGAGTTATTTGTTTTTATCCTGTAAAAAATGAAATACAAATAAAAAGCATGCATTTCAGGTACAGTGTGCATTGTTTTGTAGATTAATTTAGTCTTAAGCCATGGTCTGATATAGGACTGGATCAAGAGTATGAAAATAAGTTGAAATCAGATGCAACGTTATACCATACGTGGGCAAAACGATAAAACCATATTGAATTGCAGCTGAGGCAAATTTCATCTGTTGCGAACAGAATAAGAGTTAAGATGTGATGTTTCATAGCCCAAGTCTATATAACAGTTTAAAAGTGAAGTTCATTATCTGTGTGCAACAAGCAAAAGCAAAGTATTTTTCCTGCAAGCAAAGAATAAAATAATTTGAGTTCAAACTCAATATATTTTTTCCTCATGTAACTTTTAACCTGATTTCCTCTTATTTTCAAACTCTGGATCTGGTCTATAGCTATCTGTCTCTTTTGTCCTGTAGACAATTATTTGCAAGCTTTATATTTTGATCACTTAACTTATTTATTTTTCTAGAGACCCCAACAAGCCTGTTCCACAGGATACGAAATTCATACACACGAAGGCAAACCGCTTTGAAGAGGTGGCATGGTTTAAATACAATCCTCAGGAACAACACTACCTGCACATTGGCTTGAAGCCCCGTGTCCGTGACCACTACCGAGCTACCAAGGTGGCATTCTGGAAACACCTAGTTCCACACTTATACAATCTCCATGATATGTTTCATTATACTTCTACTACCACTAAGGTTCCACCATCTGATACTACTCAGAATTCACATATTACCCGCAGGCCCAAGGTTTGGGATACTAAGCGGCCAGGTGTTTCACCCCCCCCTAATGGCCCATCATCCAAGTGGAACCCAGACCTGGATCCGGTGGACCCAGTTGTGATTCAGGATCCAAGGGACTACTCTACAGAGCTTAGTGTGACTATTGCTGTTGGAGCCTCTCTTTTATTTCTTAATGTGCTGGCTTTTGCCGCACTATACTATCGTAATGATAAGCGCCGCCAGGACACTCAGCGACAGCCTAGTCCACAGCGTGCCTCAGTCACGCGGGATCCATCACACAGCCCTGTACCTCCTGAGGAGTTAAATTCTTTACAAATAAATGCTGGACATCCTGATTGTGAGGGTGGCGGAGTCTCCAGCCATGACAACTTGCGCCTGGCCACACTTCCTGATTACACACTTACTTTACGTCGCTCCCCTGACGATATTCCGCTCATGACCCCTAACACCATCACCATGATTCCAAATTCTCTGGTGGGACTGCAAAGCCTTCACCCATACAACACTTTTTCTGCAGGCTTCAACAGCACTGGCCTGCCTCATTCACACTCCACTACTAGAGTATAGCACCCCACGATGTTACACTTCCCCCTTGTCCTGACACTCGTTCTACGTAAAGTGTCTGAGACAAGAGAGAAGCTATATGACACATTCCATACCCCCAAAGAAGAAGGGGGACAGGTGTGGGCTCTGCTTCTGTGATGGAAAGGGTCTGCTCAGTCATGACCCACCAAGAACACACTTCTTCTGTGCTCTTGTTTCCTCAAGTGCTTTTACTCTTGTGGAGGCACATAGAGCTAAGGAAGCTTAGCCAAGGAAATGTTTTGATTTTACAGACAAATGTCTGTAACTAAGAAAATGGAGATTGTGAGTGAAGAAGAAGTAGGAGGGAGACAAACCCAATGTATTTTCCCATTCCTTCCCAACAATATCAATGTAATCCACATCTACCATTTTGTCCTTCCAATTACTACAAATCTGTACTGTCTTTAAACCTGCAGAAACAGAATTGATGAAGTATAGTAGATCAAATGTCTAAATAACTAGAATAGAAAAGAGGTGATTAGATATTTTAGAGATCAGCTTTCTAAAAATGTTGTATTTTTAGAAATATCTTATTACAGAAAGAATATGGCAGTAAAAACTATTGTTTGTTGACCTCAGTGACTTCCCCCTTTTAATCTATCATAAATGTGTGCCAAATACATATACCAGCTATGAAGTGGGGTTAAAATAATATCCCAGTCTCAAGACTACCTTAATCATTCCAGTGCCAAACATCTAGAGTCAGCCATTTTGACAAGATTGTAATCTTTGGTTACTAACATGCATTACCTATTGCATACATAATATGTGTACCTAACTATTGTTGAGCCACTAGTCCTAGTAAAGACATCCAGCCGTTGGCTTGCAGGATCTATTGGTCAGTGGTGCCTGGAAATCAAAATTCGCCTATTCCTGAATTTGTGTTTTTATATTGTCGTACAGGTTTCCATTTAAAGTATAGAACAAACCGCATAATTGTGTCAAATCCAGCAAGCTGTGTATCTACAAGGGGGTATTTTTGTTAAGACAGGCTATGTTTTGTCTTCCCCACTGATAGCCACTTTAAAGAGGAAAGTTTATTTTCAGTTCTAAAGTGTCTAATGGCTTGTGATACTATATTCATAGGTGTAAACAAGGTCATAAGTATGGGAATATATTCTGCCTGTGCAATGAAAAACACAATCAAGAAACGGAATTATGTGAGAAGTGCTGTACTGGATAATGATGCTTCGAATTAGAGCTTTGAGCCTATTATGTATAGAGGATATTAAAATTATGGTTTATTATACAATGATTATCATGGTAGCAGAAATCTTATACTGTTTTTGCATAAAAATATGTATTTCATACACAAAGTTTCCTACCTCTGCCTCCTTGGATAAGTTTGTATATGGGTGTAGAACAAATTTTCTGTGCATGTATGTGGGTATATGTATGAGTGTGCATATATGTGTATATACATATATATAAGCATACAAAGGAACACTAACAAACTGTTGTTGTACATATGAATACTCACATAGATGTTTGCTTCCCCCCTCCCACTTCTTCCTCCAATTGGGGTCCAACGCCTTTCAGCTTTTCTACCATTTGCCATGATTTTTGGACATGGGTTTTGTGACACAGAGGGACACCATGGGTTCAAGTAACAGTTTTGTGACACAGAGGGGCACCTGGGGTCAGTATTTATAGAATGTATTTATACTGTATCACAGGAGTGTAGAAAACGTATTCCAAATAAAGAAAACTCATATTTTTATACCTTGGTCACTTAATTTGTTACGTGTATGTAGGATGCTGAATGTTTATAAAATGTTTTAATTAGGTAAATGCGATGCACACATCATTTTCCAACAGTCAATCTGCAAATGATTTGCATGTATTCTAGAACAATTATGACCTTTGTTTTCTAACTAAAAACCTCAGACAGGAATTAATGGCAATAGACTGTGACAATGTATTATGTATGGGTAATTGCGAAATGCAGGTAATAGTTGTCATCAAAGTAATTCTCAGCATCGGCTGTCATGTTGAGGTTCTCACACGAGGGTGGGAATTAGCCACATCCTGAGCACATGACAATACCCACCCTTACCTGGTTTAGTCACTCACTATTATAACAATGCTAAAAAAATTTGTATGTATTTAATCATGAAATATATTTACCTATACCAATAAACATAAATTCTTACACTGTTTAATTGGCAAGGATGAACTAAGAACATGTTGGAAAATGCTGAAAATACCTTGCAATTAAATTTGATGATTTTGGAAATTTTGATTACTGCAGCCATATCTTTTTTAGTTAGTATATAGATCATTTTCTAGTTATTTTCTCTACACTGTTGTGTGTATCAAGGTTGAAATATAAAATGCTACACAATTGTGTATTATATGTATTAATAGAGCTACACTCAGCAATGAAATCATTGTTTATAATGTCAATCATTGAGGTATCTTTTGATATAAGTTAGATTGTACTAGATATTTTACGACTAAATTAAAGCAGTTTTGTTATGTTTGCATTACCTGGGATGAACTAACTGAAAGTGAATATTGCTGTTAATATGTGAAATATTTTAATAGGACAAACTGATTTTGAAAATGTATTTGTTAATACTAGAAAGAGCATTGAAATAAGGTAGGACGCCGCATAATGTGTATGTCATTATTTATTCATTTAAACCAGTAAGGGTCCATTACTAGTGTATAAAGTGTTACAAGAAATGCAAGGATTACTGTTATGGATGAGGCACCCCGGAGTAAGTAAAGCGATGTGTCCACTGGTGACAAGAGATGGTGTATTATGACTTTTTTGCTGAATATAGGTAAAACAGATACAGTATAAAGTAGGTGCCTTCTACTGGAGCAGTACACATAAATAAGATGTAATGGTGCATTGTTATTTCAATATGATGCAGGGCATTTATTTATTTTTAATGATAAAAATGTATCAAAGACAATCCTTATTACCCATCACAGTCAGAAGTTTGCCTTAAAGCTCTAGTAGTTAGAACTTGATTTAATGCTTCTTATATGCTTACACTCACGAAATAGGACAACTTTACATCTATGTATGTTTGCAAAAGGATGTGGACCACACACCCACACATTCTGGCTTGTAGATAAGATATCACAGAAATAGCTCTATATCTTGCACAGTGAAGGAAGCAACATTTAAAAGAGAGACATTTAAGAGATGAGGTAAATAGTTTAAAACATTTTTTTCAGGGTTAGTTAACATCATTAAATATAGGTATTGGTTTCCTCTGTCTGCTGCATTTCCTCCAAATTGTGTTATAGCACATACATCTTGTTGTTTATATTGGACCAATTGGAGCAATATGATGGGCAAAATACTTATCTGCATGTTTTTGTATAACTTAAAATGAAAACAATCTTGAATCAAAAGCAGCACTTGGCAATATAGAGAAACAGTGCTGTAGCCTAAAACAATCAGTCATTTTATTTTTGGTACACTTCGGAATATGAAAGCTAACATCTGCTTGGTTGCTGTGAATAATAATTTTTCCTGTGTCCCAATTTTCATGAATGTCTTTATGTGAATTATGGGGATATTTGTCATAGTTCTTACAACATCAAAATGACTTACGTTAATGGTCGCTTTGCTAAGACAAAAATGTATTTGCTTCCTAGACAAACTATATGACATCTCAAGTGTTACCTGTCTATCAACACCTGCGGCCAGATTTACTAAGCTACTAGTTTGGAAAAGTGGAGATGTTGCCTACAGCAACCAATCAAATTCTAGATGACATTCTCTAGTATGTAATAGGAAAGTGAGAACTAGAATCTGATTGTTGCTATGGACAACACCTCCACTTTTCCAAACCCGCAGCTTAGTAATTTTGGCCCCGTAAAATTTGAATCGTGTAGTCATCTTTTTACCCACTGATATACTAGGATTTAGGGCCTGAACCAGATTTATTAAGAAATGATGTACATAGCCACCACAATGGAGCCTAATGTACAGAATTTGTGATTCACAATAACGCTCATGGAAGTGCCGGGTATTCCCCCTGCTCTCCTACTGTATGTGCAGATAGTAAATCCGTGACCTGGGGGCAGCCTCAACTATAATGCACCCAAACCTTAATGTACAATTACAATGCCTAAGGCTGCCCAGCATGCGTATCTTATGGCCCTGCCCACTTTGCGGAAGCTGATTTTTGTACAAAACGCAGCATTGGTTGGCTGCATTCTGTTGCGAAAGAATAGGTACTGCGCATGCCTATTTAGAGCTGACTTATATACGTAATGCTCATAGTCAGCAAATCTGGTTTCGGCCCTTAGTTACTGATAAAACAAGGAAACCATTAAACCGTGTGTCTTTTTAATTGGCTCTTTCCAACCATTACTCTAGTGGCCACATTCCAAATCAAAGCACTCAGATAGGGCTGCAATTGCTGGGCAAATATCCAAACATCAATGTGTTTACATTGTAACTAGGAGGAAAGGAGAGGGTTAAGGTTATAGTAATAGAATTGGAGGGTTAGTATTAGGCTGCGAGGAAGGGAGTTTTAGGGTTAGGAGTCTTAGTGTTATGCTGCGGGGAAGGGAATCTTAGGGTCAGGCTGTGAGGAAGGGAGTTTTCCTCACAGGTTGCGGGGAAGGGAGGATTAGGGCTAGGGTAATGGAAGAGGAGGGTTTGGGCAAGGGTTGGGGTTAAATTTATACTTACTATTTGGCGCAGAGTCTTATATCTTAACTGGATCGATCTTCAATCACTTTCCCAGCCAGTGAACGATCCTTTCAAAAAAGCGTTATTTGCAGCGGGGACCCACACCCATTGAAATATGTTGTGGTCAGTTAGCTAGCACAGATTTGCACACATGCAAATCCCCAGCAAATTTAAATATACTAAAAAGAAAAAAAAGAATAAAACTTGACTAAATAGACAGCTTCCATGCATCTCAGGGTAGAAGAAGTCACATGCCACATTTGCTCTCAAAGTGCGTTTCAAAGAACTAATGCTCACTGCTTCAGAAAAGTAATTTATATGCTGCCTGTGTTCTGGGGGGAACAGAGTACATATTAGTATCGCTGGGCAGCCATCACTGATGAGTCCACCGACAGTGCCCCTCCTCCCCCCAACCCACCTGGATGGTGCACTATTTACATTTGTGGGGCAAACTGCCAATTTGCCCCTTTTCTTTCCTGGTCTGACACTCCTGAGTTATACCTATTATCATTGGCATATCTGGAATGCTACATGTATATTTTATATATGTGAGCATGCCATGATTATATTTGGCTTACACTTTCCAGTTCCAGTTTAGACTCCAGTGGTTAAAAAAAAATACAACTGTAGTGACATATGTATGATTTCTTTGTAAAAATAATCATAAAAAAATTATTTTCATTAGCATTTCAAGAACAACTGGTCTGAGCAAAAAGTGGGAAACGGGAAGTTTTTGTCAAACTGTAAAGTTTGCACTTTCCTTGTGTTTTTATAAAATGATTTTGTCAGACCCTATAATGTATGTTCAAAATAAACATAAATCTCCAGATTATACAGCTTCCATTTTAGCAAATCCATAGCTTCAGTTATAAAACAACAGTTTACTTTCTGTTTTATCAATTAGTGATACTTCATCTAGAAGTGCATATAAACACAAAGCAAACAACCTATTACCTATTTAGTATGGAAATTGTTATCAGTAACTGGTTATAACAAACATCCTTTCATAAACATTAGAATGGATTTAAATATGTATGATCAGTTTCAATAATGAACAATAACTGAAATAAATACAAACCCATGTCCTATTGGTTGCACAGGATGGCCCTGATTCAGAGGCTGAAAATAAGAACTTAAAGTTACACCTGGGCTAAACCATGTTGATTTCAGGGGAGTCAAATTTCATTTGTTGCAACAGTATTATAGTTAAAAGGTGATGTTTCCCAGCTCAAGTCTAATTAGCAGTTTAAAAGTGAAGCTGATCAGGTATCTGTGTGCAATAAGTAAAAGCAAAGCATTCTCCCTGCATGCACAGAATAAAATTAACTTGACTCCCCCTGAAATCAACATGGTTTAGCCCAGGTGTAACTTTAAGTTCTTATTTTCAATCTCTGAATCAGGGCCTATATAACAACACATAACATCTTTGTTTTTTTCATATATACCGCCTTTTAATAAAATATTAACCTGAAATATTCTTTTGTAACAATGACAAATATTTTCAAAGTGACATTTAATTATAGTGTTATTAAAAGATATCAACGTCTATGTCCGAGCATGAGGACAGGTCAGGCCACACACTCACCCCATAAATGGCAGTGGACTGCCCCCCCCCCCACATCCAGAGTTGTGGACATGGGCGATGGCAAATTTAGTACTTGATTTTAAATCTGCTCCAACACGATCAATTGTTGAGGCCAGATTTACTAAGCTGCAGGTTTGGAAAAGTGTAGATGTTGCCCAATGCAACCAATCAGATTCTAGCTGATCACGTGGCCGAGATTATAAATGAGGCCCCTGGCATGACATAAGTCATTCGCCGGAGGGACTGTGAAGGAGAAGGACATCGTCACCAGCCCCAGCCAGATGCAGAAGACGCGGATCCGATGTCCAGCTGATCGTCGCCTGTCAACAGAGAAGCCTAAAGAACAGTGAATAGCAGCATTAAATATTGAAACTTTGCATTTTAAAATGTGTAACATGTCATTTATGGATTTTGATATTTATTTACACTATGCCTGCATAATAGTTAACATCTATTATACGGACCATATTTTTAATCATTAACTAGGAACGGGGACAAAATTGTTTGCTTAAATTTGAGGGGACATATAGTATTTACCTAAATAATGTAGAGGGCATATACTATTGACATGACTGATGGAGGGGACATATCATTTACATTAGGTTACGGAGGGCATATACAGTATTTTGATTAGAATTGTAATGGGGGATAGTATGGTTGCAGCAGCATGCCATTAACCCTTGGCATGCTGTC
>WWET01002094.1:174052-189584 GCA_011038615.1 Limnodynastes dumerilii
ATTACGGCTACGGCCGCCGTACTAGCGACGGCGGCCGTAGCTCTGGATCAGGCCCTTCATCCTCATAACCAATGAATCATAGGAAATTAGGAAAGGGAAAAACAATTGAATCACATAAAAGATGTACCAAAGTGGATACAAATGCATATTGCTGTCTGGTAGAATCAATGCTAAAACCAGGTAGCAGATGGATGGTGTAACCGTAGAAAGGGAAAGCTGCAGTCCACAGGTCATATGACTGGGATTCGTGTTTAAATGACTTATGTGTTTTGAGGCAACGTCTCTTTTCTAACCGGGTCCTTTGTTTCTTTCAATAGTCATGGTTATGAGGATGGAGTGATTGAGGTCCGGATTCACAGTTACGTAGTTTTCATCTTCCGTACAATGTAAGAATGGCGATACTATGCATACGTAGTAGCTTATTTCCACTATCTACGTACCATTTCTGTACATAGATTGCGTAAGCATGGTCTAAAGACTGCGCTTACGCAATCTACGTACAGAAATGGTATGTAGATAGCATAAATAAGCTACTATGCATGCGTAGTAGCTCAATTCCTAAGACAGCGTATGTAAGACGAAAACTACGTAACTGTGAATCCGGACCTGAGACTCTTTGGACAACCTGGACAAGTCTATAATATACAAATTATCTTCTTTACGGTAGAGGCTAATATCACATTCTTTCAAATGGGAGCCCTAAGGAGAGTTGCCAAAGCAGGACTTTGTGTGATTTACATTTATTCAGTCCTGCGTTGTCAGCACGGCAACTGTAAGTCATTTATATAAGTCATTATAGTAGATGCAGCACTGTTTCTCTACACAAACCCCCACATTTTTATGTAACACATACATTAGAGGCTGGGGACCCTCTAACCAGGTGTGGATAGATAGCAGCATTATATAAGAATGAAAATGGGGCAAGAAAATGCAAACATGTCGGACATCTTTTCAATAAATTGCATCAGACATGCAGCACGTCTGTTGTGATGTACAGGTTTAATACAATGTTTTTTTTAAATGTCTGTATGTATAGTCCAAATGTCATATCCGACCATCATATCTGGTACTTTCACAGGATTTATTGAACTGTGTGTATGGGGCATTAGTGAGTTAATCATAAATAACTTGCCAAAACTAACAAAAAAAAATAAAAGGTCCATTTCTTTTCTAGCCTTCTTAATTTAGGAAACAGATAGTGTATATGCTAATTAATGAAGTAATATTTAGCTAATTAATATCACAATAAAAAAATTTATATATCAGTTATATACTGACATCACTCAGTATGAGAAAATAAATGAGGAAAGTGCCATTTAGTAGTTTAAGAAACATTGCAGACATATTTACCTGGTCCTTGGCTGCATTGAACATGGTAACTCAGGACAGATAGAATGATGATAATAAAGAATGAAGATCCTATTTTCAGAGAAGTTCCCCTTAGAAATGCATGGCACAGAATCTTCATTGCCATTCTTATCCTCTTACTATAATTTATCTTCAACATCCAAAAACACTTGTTCTTGAGTCATAGGTATATTTTATATCATATACATGATATAGAGGCGTATTACACACTACTACTGCTATTATCAACCACTGATAGATCTATTGATTTATCTGGTATTTTTTTAGGTCACAGCATAAATGCCTCCCTCATTTTATCTTTCAATCTCCACGCCGTTCTATCACTTTGTTTCCTTGCTCTCTTTCTTCCTGTCACAAAAACAAAACTAATGACACATTTCCTGTCAATATTTACGTTCCTTACTGAAACTGCTCTTCATGTATTATATAGATTGCTTTTAATCGGTTTAATGTGCATGGTGGTCAGGGACATTTAGGCATCTGACCTATGGGTGAGTCCCTTTGTAGGCTGTTGCTGTTTCAGCTATGCTTGTGGTCTGTTTGCGTTTTTTCTTTGCTTAATCAGTAAGCAGTATATAGTTCTCTATCTGTGCCCTCCCCTAATAGTAGTTTCATTTTATATATTTACACCTATTTCTGTGAAGAGTTTTACTTCTATATTCATTCAAGGGTAATGTTCCAGTAAAAGATTACCAGCGTCTGCTCAGAAAGGGAGAAAGAAAATTATACAGGCTGATTTAATCTATTCAGTCTACATTAGTTTTTCAGTTTTTTTATTATCCTGTTATAATACATTGTTTAAACTTAATATGAATACATTTTATACATTATAGTACTTAAAAAACATTCAATGATCCTTTCAGTTATCTGTACACTTTTACACCGAACAATCCAAAAATTATTTTGGTCATGCAAATTCCACATTGCATGTACGCTAGCCGGTGACATAAAAATGCTGTTTTGTATGCACTGCGTATGCACGCACGTAACTCTGAATGTGCGTACCAGCATTGTATCAACAGCGTAACTACGATCAAAGGGGCGTGGCATCCATACGACACCTGTAATTACGCTTTGGAGGCGGGGTGAGGCATTTAAATCGTACAGTATGGGCGTGCTTAGGCACTTACGTACGTGAAGCCTTTACGTACACCAGTAGTTACGCTTTGAAAAGTTAAGGTAGGGTTTGGCGAGCGTAAAACGGCAAAAGTACGTACGGCAAAGGGGGGTGCCTAGGGGAGTGCATAGTAAGTACGCTACGCCTTGAAACGTAATGAAAACGTAGGTCTGGATCTGGCCCATTATCAGTAGTTTGTATATGATATGGATAAGCCTCATAATTTGTCCAAGAGCAGCACAAATATTCATGTGGTAAAGAGGTGCAATAGAACATTGCTTATTTTTATATCCAACATATATTTCAGTTGGAGTATCTGGGATTCCAATATCAAAATGGGAACTCCCAGCTGTGGTTAGATCTAACTTGAATCGGGTTAATTGGATTCTATTACTTTACAAGGAAATTAAGTGTGTGCTGGACATTAAACCCAACAAATTGTAATATGTTCAACAAGTAAATTCACATTATACACTCCACCATATAATATGACTTAATCGGAGAAGGTTTTTTTCTCCTGTTTTCTTATTGTCTATAGGATGGGTCATTAAAGTGACTAATGTCCCTAAGGCAGGGCACACACTGGGACTTTTCAGCAGATAATCTTTCCAATCACCCAATCAAAAGACAGTTTCCCCAGATATCTTACCAGTGTGTACTGTCCAAAGATCTCTTAATAGACACAGTACACACTTGCAAAAAAGCTAAATATATCTATATATCTTTGATCTGGCATATTAGGAGCTCCAAAAGATCAAATCAAAAGATCACAGACTGTTTCAAAAGAGCTTTGAGCATCTTTGGACAGTACACACTGGTAATATATCTAGCGAAAAAGTCTTGATTGTGTAATTGGTGAGATTATCTTTCGAAAAAGCCTATGTCCTGCTTCTGGTTGTACAATATTGTCCAGTAGAGCATATAAAGAAATGAAATGAAATTGCAGCAGATAAATTCATCCAGGACAGTCCAATTTCTTTGAATTAAATTAAATTAAAAGTGTGTGAGGTTAAAATATAACAATGTGATACAGAAATTAACTCTCATGCCCTCTTACCCACCCAGTCTGCTTGTTACGTTCAGGTTCTTGGTCAGGGGTCCAAGAAGCATGTCAGAAGATGCATGCTTTATATTGGGGTGGGATGTGGGGAACATCGCCCAGCTGGCCGACTGGATAGATAGATAGATAGATAGATAGATGTCCGTCCAGGATGGTTGGAGACAAACAAGTAGCCTGAAAGGATAACGGGACATATAAGGGGCTGAAAGGCTAGCTGGACTCATACAAGGGGAAGCTAGGATGGCTGGAGGCATACAAGCATGAGAAAGCATTGCTGGAGACACTCAAGGGTGCTAGAGACATACTAGAATAATGGAGACACACTAGGGTGCTCAAAGGATGACTGAATACATACAAAGTTGGTAAAAGGATTACTGAAATCACACAGCAGGCTGAAGAAATGGCTGGAGGCATACAAGGGGTGAACAGATGGCTGGAAACAAATATGGTTTGCCAGGACGATGGTCTGATTTACAGACAAGGTGATTGGTGACTGATGGCAATTGTTGGCAGTCTCCATTTTAGAAAGCGGCAGTGATTGCTCCGCCAACAGGTGTTTTTACCTAACCCTAATCTTAACCCTTTCTTAACCTTCCCCTTTTTGAGCCCTAACCCTAAACCTCCATCTTCTGCAGCTAAACCTTAATCCTCCATGTCCTGCAAACAAACCCTAAGTCTGCATGTCCTACAGCCTAACCCCAACACTCCATGTCTTTCAGGCTAACCCTAACCTTCCCCTTAAGCCCTAACCCTCATCTTATACCCACCACAGCAGTCTAACCCTAACCTTATCCCGCTACTGTTACATCCTGGACTGGTGTATCCTGTTTTGCCTCTAGGGGCAGACCTCTCTTTGTACCCTCTTATCCTCCTCTGCTACCCTTTTACCCTGGCTCCCTCTCAACCTCTCACTGCACTCTATCCCCTCCTCCCTTATCTGCCAAGCTTGACACCTCGCATTTTGCCTTGCTGTTTGTGCATAATTGTATTTTTGTAATATTTTTATAATTTTATTGTATTTTATTATGTACTATGCTGTCCATGGCTACCCTGTATGTCTGTACTGTATTTTGTTGTTATATGTATATTTTGTACAGCGCTGTATACACCTTGTGGCGCCTTATAAATAAACTATAACAATAATAATAATCTGGACTAGTTATTCATATTTGTGGACATTGCCATGACCTGGCCCCAGGGGCTACTGTTTGACTCTTGTATTAATTAAAGGCCCATAACCTACACCTGTCCTTTGGCTTCATATATGGCTGATATTGTAATTTAACAGTGCAATTTAATTTAAAGATGTAATTTCTATTTCACTAGTTTATGTCACTACTATTACCATTATATTGAGTAGTATACAGGAACATTGATTTACGACTAACAATACAAAAATTACTAAGGTCTTATATAGAAGTAGGACATATGGGTGACACCATCTGCATCAAGTGACAGCAACCCTAGCCTATGCCCTGCTAATAGAGTCAGTATTACCCTTGATAAATTTACAGTTGTGCATCATTACCTTCCAGGGTATCCTCATCCATACCTCAATACTTAAGTTGTTTGACCCAGTGCAGTTTTACCTTATTTTCTCTAACAATCTACACCCTCCCCCCTTTTCTCCTGCCAAGCTTTGTTGTATGACGCGTCACATTATTTTGCTGCTGTTGCTACAATCAGGAATACATTTTTATGAGGCTGTTATGGAAGTGTGTCTTTAGCATAACTCATGTATCACATGAATTCTTATTTCATGGGCAGCTATTTTGGCCACCAAGGTGAACATAGAAGCTGATCTGAACCAGCAAGTAAGTCAAACGAACTTGCATGGAAGAATCTGTATCCTGTAGGGGCAGCTATTGGTTAAATTCTGTTACTTTCTCTTTTATTACGTTTATTCAGATTTTAAGAAGGGTGTCAGTCCTTAACATTACACTGTATAATACAACTTTTATTATGCCTACACATAGGGTAGCATGGTGGCTCAGTGAGTAGCACTCATGACTCACACTGTTGAAATCATCAATATCCTCATTAGGGCAAAGAAAAAAGGGGATATACCACCAAAAAAGCGCTAAAACCCTGCAGCAGCCTCAAATCATTCAAGGGTCCCCACCCTTAAGAAATATAGACCAAACGAAAAATGAAATGAAAAAAGGGCAGCGCTGGGAATAACTAAGTGTATAAAAAAATCAGGGATAGATATAGAATATAGTATAAATTATGGTAGCTTTCAAACAATTATATATAAAATATAATAAATATTGTGACATAGAAATACATATATACAAATGTGAATAAAAATTCCTACTATGACATCAACAGTCCATGTACCCTAAACAGCGGCATACAGGAAGGGATGATGGGATGGATGTAATGGTATTCAAATCATTGAGAACTCTGGAGAACCGTAAATTCGAAAAGATAAATTAACAAATAGAAAAAGTATATGGTTAAAAAAATAAATAGGTGGAAAATAATTATTCTAAACAAAAGATCACTAGATGTACACTAGAGATCATATTGGAAAGGGAAAATAAATAAAACCGCAGTGTGTTTTAAACAATCCTATTAAAACAAGTGAGTTAGAATAAATAAATAAATATAATACACTAAAAAACTGTGTGTATTAAAACATCAAGTTTTACTGAAAAACAATTAAAATATAACAATCTAAAAAACACAGAGCGGAGGTGGACAGAGAAACAATCCTTATATTGGGAGCAGCAGATGTAAACACCGACCTGCCGACACCACGTGGAGACGTCTCTACCATGGGTAGCGGGGACATGAGGAAGAGATGGTAAGAATACTTCTTAAGTGGTGACTGTACACACCGGACGGCAGGACTCTAGGCATCCAAACTATCGGCGCAGCAGACTTTTCATCTCCAAAGGACCGGACTATTCTTACCATCTCTTCCTCGTGTCTACCCGTGGTAGAGACGTCTCCACGTGGTGTCGGTAGATCTGCTGCTCCCAATATAAGGATTGCTTCTCTGTCCACCTCCGCTCTGTGTTTTTTAGATTGTTATATTTTAATTGTTGTTCAGTAAAACTTGATGTTTGATGCGCATAATGCAGTAGATTTATGTCCTATATCCGCCGTTAATACACCCGGTTTTATAAGATTAGTTGATGTCATGTGTCAATACTACCAAATTCCATCACGATTCTACTTTTCCAGGGCAGCAATTCCTGAACTATACTAAAAAGAAAATTGATTTGTTGTCTGCCGACTATACATATAACTACAGATATGTGAACAAGTGTGCTGGTCAAATGAAAGATTACATGACCGTGACAGCATACTGGGTAGCGTGCTTCAGTAGCAGCAGCAGTCGTTCAACGCTAGGTCATTCATAGACAGGCTTCTCTTTGCATCACCGGTTTCATGAAGAAGCATACCGGTGTCAATATTTTGGATAAACTACGTGATGTCTTAGCTAACTGGCTGACCCCACTACAACTGTCCTCAGGCTTCCTGGCTTCGGATAGCGGAAGTAATATTTTACACGCATTGCAAATTGGCAAATTTGACCATACACCATGTTTTGTGGACACAATCAACTTGGTGGTGCAGCACTTCCTAAAAATTGATAGATCTGTGCAGGAGATGCTTGCCGTGGCACACAAAATCATTGGGCATTTCCGACATTTGGCTACCGCTTGCCGAACTTTGCATGAGCTTCAGGAAAAGTTCCATTTGCCATCACACCAACTGAAGCAAGAGGTAGTAAATAGGTAGAATTCCAAACTCTATATGCGGCAGCAACTGGAGGAACAACAGTAAGCTATAAAGACATACTCCTCAAGCTATGACATACGGAGAGAGGGATGTTACCTTACTGCAGCACTCTGGAGAATAATCTTTGTGTTATGTAAGATACTAAAACCTTTTAACATAGTAACCTACGATTATGATATCTGGTTAGGCTTCTCCAGGACATTCTACTGCCAGGAAACAACTGTCATTTTCAAACACAAGCACTGGTGATGGAGAGTCAACACAGTGCACCACAGTCAGCAGAGATTATGATATCTGGTTAGGCTTAAAAGACATGCCACATATACTAACAACACTACCGTGAGTCAATTTGATATTGTAAGCATCAATAAAATGGTGGATGATTACATGAATGATCATTTCCAAATTAGCACCTCATCAAGTCCATTTCAATGCTGGGAGGAAAAAAGGTGGACATCCTTATGCAAATTAGCAATACGGCACTTAAGCTTCCCACTCTCCAGTGTATACTCTGAAGGGGAACCAGGGAACCTGGTGAGTGATGACGACGGCTAAACCCCAAAAACGTTGAGAAGTTGATGTTCATTAAAATTAACTACTCATCATTTTTTGATGAATATGGTAGCCACAAAGAGCAAACAGACAATGTCACAGTTGATTCTAGTGGGGATGAGCTAATATTGTGATATGATAATATCAACAAAAGTGATGAGGATAGTGGTGAGGAGGATGACACCTTAAACCTTGAGGATATTTACCCCTGTTAGCCTGAATTCCATCTCCGTGCCAAAAAGACTGCTTCTTTTGTTATTTTTTCTCAGCTTTAATTTCTCTTTAAAAAAAAAAATTGCAGCCTTAGGTGGAAGCCTGAATGAACCAAGTACTTTGGCCACAGCAGTATTCATGTCTGGTGCCGAGGTTCTTGGTTTGTCGAACAGTACATGTCCGCCATACGGTTGGACATGAAATTTCACAGAGAGTGCAATACCTCGGTTGTTGTTGTGCTGGTGGAACGTTATTTTACCTTCAATTAATCAAATAACACCTGGGGCCTCCTGTAGACCACTATCTTCTCTGGTAGCACGTGATTTACCTCATGAGGGGGTATTGAGGGTAAATAATAATATATGACCCTTACTAGGGCTTCACTGAAGGAGATGGTAAAGAAATTTTAAATCAGTCAGCATGCAAATAACACATTGAAGATGAAGATAAGGGCTGTTGGAATCTGGCAATGTGATTTTATAATGAAAGTTGTACACAAAGGAGCCCACAATTACAATTACAACTCAACCTCTGCTAGCACAGTGATATCTGCCATTCAGAACACAGGACGAACTGAAAGACCAGTACATGGATTCCCCTTTGGGAAAATATGTTATCTGCTTCATTGCATATCATGATGTGTCCTGATAATAAGCTTGGTCCTGATTCACAGTTAAGAAAATGCTGCTTTTTAGGTGCGTATATTTAAGAACGGATATACTGTGCAGGCATAATAACTTAATATACACAATTTACGTAGGATTTAAGAATGGGATGGCTCTGAATCACCATTACAAACCTATATCCTCAATGTTCGCAATGATTTAAGAATGAAGGTGTGTGCAGGGAAAACTTAAGAACGTACATAAGAAGAATGGGTGGAGGGAGCCATTTATATGAGGAAATCTGGGCGCGGTTAGGCAAATTAGCCGCCCCTATGCACACAGATAAAAACCTAAAGATAAGCTAGCCCTATGGCATTCGTAAGTTGTTTAAGAAGATGAAAACTGGGGACGTGTCAGAAGAGTCGTATAATTAAGAACCTAAATAATTTTTAAGTGTGAATACGGTCCCTTGTGAGCTGGGAGTTGGTTCAGTTTGACTGGGAATGACTGAAAATGAATGTTATTAGTGTTAATAATGCTTTAAGTGCAAAAAAAAAAAAAAAATTACATGGTTTTACTGATTTTAAGAAAATTTTTGAAAAAAAAAAGATCCAAAACCAAAACACAATGAAAATTTAAAACCAAAACACGGGGGTCGGCTCATAAAATATATGCATGTATATTGCAATGCTGCTTACCAGTCTTACTACATGCACTCTTTTTGTACAAAAGCTTACTTATGTTTCAAAATGTATTGGCTAGACACCTAACTCCACAAAAAGAAGAGGGTTAAGACCATTTCCTGATCTGGGAAAAATATTAACAATCACTCCCTTCAAATATTAGGTTTTTAGAGTGTGGGTCCCTGCTGCAAACGGCGCTATTTCGATAGGGCATACGCTCCCAGCCAGTTCTGAACTGGCTGGGATATTGATTGCTTATGCCTCAAAGAGGCATAGCAATCAATCCCTGGCGCACCGAACATGGCTTTCCGAAAGGTGAGGAACCCCACTCCTTATCCCTAAGTCCTACCCGAAGCCTAACCTAAGTCCCCGGTGGCGGCGCTTCCAAAAAAGCATGGGCGAGTATTAGAATCTCATACTCATCCATTCATAAAAAAAAAATTCGGACACAGCTCGCATTCGAAATAGGGACAGGCAAAAAGCAACTTTTAGCTGTCCCTCTTTCGCAATGAGAGGATTCGCAGCGGGAACTCGCAACGCTCCACACGGTATCGTGTAAGGATCTACTCTGGAATTCCTTCCATTGATGAATGCACTCTGGGATCTGCCACACCGTGTTATGAATGACATATCCTCAGCTCTTTCTCTGCTTTTATGATTTAAAATCAGACTTCTCAAATTTCTCAGCATAAGTAAGATGATACAATCTGACTTCTATCAGGGCCGTCAAACCCCCACCATCCATTATGATAGCTTGAATCGCCCACAATTGGTTGTAGATAATATAAAGTCCAATACTCTATATTGGTTTCTACTTGATGTTTCTGGACCAGGAAATGACAAATCCATAAATTTTGACCTGTCATCCAGGATTAACACGGGAGGAGAGGCCAAAGCAGCAGGTTACCTACTAGTTAATAGCATTATTTTTTGCTTTGAAGCGCTGCGGATTGCCCTTGCCTTTCATGCACCTGCTTATTAAACTATAAATTATTTTGAGCAACCACCACTTACTAACACAATTATTACAGGAGGCTACATACTAGCGACGGCGGCCGTAGCTCTGGATCAGGCCCATTGTCTCTATCCACCCAAAGAAGCATTCATTATAGTTTTAAGGATAGCTCTTGGTATTTATTAAGAATAATAGCTAATGATCCACCGATTCCTGATGCTGTAGAATGATAACTTTGATTGGGGATCATGTCCAAGCTTCTAAAGTTATAATTCGTTGGGAGATCCCAGGAAGGCTTGGTAATCAACTCATTGAATATCGCTTTCTGATCAACAGGAGAGGTCATTGTTTTTTCATATTGTTTTGGTTTTCGTTTATATTTCAAATATGTCTTGTGAGAAGTTGATAACTGCTAACTTGGGGCCGTATTCAGACTTCTGTGCTGCGATTGGAGCGCAAATATACGCACAGACGGAGCAAGTTACACCCACCAAAACCCCAGTCACTCCCCTTGCTAATCCGTGCTCTCGGAGACTTCCGCCTCCATAGACTAGCCCTAAGTTTCCGCTGTCATTTAGGAGCGTATGTGTCCTCCGTACGTGCGTATATTTGTGATCGCGCCCACTTCCCTTCATTTAAATGCCTCCCCCGCCCATTTCTATGTAACTTCCTCTGTGCGTATTTTTCCATTGGTGTTCCATGCGCAATTTCCCACGTCCGATTCACAAGTCCATCAGCTAGGTACTGCCACGCGTATAGTCTACGTGAACAGCGTATTAAAAGTTACTACGCATGCGCAGTTTAAATGTACTTAAAAATACGCACGGAAGTCGCCGATAATGTGGTTCTCTGTATACGGCTTTTGATGCTTTATAATATGATACATTGTTTCTCTGTTAATGTTATTAGAATATTCAGTATTGGTCAAGGAACCTTATTGCTTTTGCTGAAGAAGGATGTACTTTCACATCCATTATGTATGTTTAATATCACACTGTGATGCTTGAATATTAATAAAAACATTTAAAAAAAAAAACAAATAGGGAAAAGTTTGTGAAAGGGCCTAATAAGTACTGTTAAAAAAAATGTTTATATTGGTCAAACAAATGAATTGTAATTGCTTATAAATTAATTTCCTGTGTCTGATACATTTGCATTTGCCAGGACTAGTGATCGCATGTTACTGCAAATGCGGTTACGTGTAGAAACAGTGAAATGTAACCACCTGTTCTGTTAATATCATTATAACATTATATTCCCAAAGAAACTTATTATATAACAAGATAGGTCTGCAAATGTCAAAATATTCTATTCCTCAAAGAGGTCTGAGGACAATGAGAATATCTTTCCGTTTAAAGGGATTTGACTCAATTACAATCAATGCCAATACAATACCAACTTTGGGCATTAGATTTTTCTAAGCTGTACCAACATTCATTAACTTTTTGTCTTTGTTCAGATTCACCATTATCATGGGATATCAAGGGCCCAGCTGCCATTCCTGGATGGTGAAGACATTTTTAATAATCTGCAATGTAGTTGTAAACCCACTACATCTGACTTTTGTGATACTTTCCTACAGTGTACAGCTTTTCCACATCTATTCTGGTCAACATCCTGACCATCAACTACTCTACTCCAGCTTCAGACAATCTAACTTGTGTGGTTAGGACTTGTACCAAACTTACTTATTAGGTTCTGTAGCTCGTTAGAAATCATCCGGGACTCTGGGTCCATATCAGTGAAGTAGGATTTTTCTGGATTTTATTCCGTGTTTCTAGGTTACCGCTATGAGCTGGGCCCTTTTACCCACCAAATCTGTTACTACCTAGTCTTGTTTTATAATTATTGTTTATAGATTTTAAAGTGTAATGTAAAATAATGTTGCTATAAAAAAATAAAAACAATAGTGACCATTGTTAATGTGTTAAATCTTAGCTATGTGACATGTGATGTGTACTTGATTTGAGTTTGATCTCACTTTGATCATGACTTAAGAAACCTATGTTAATAAGGCAATGTCAGATGTCTGTATTTTTGGGTATCTGGACTGGATTCCCTTGTTTGGATGTTTAAGGGCTGATATGTAAAATAGGAGCCTTTATGTATTTGGGGTCCATAGGAGACTAACCACAGGATAGTGGCGAATATGCTAGGATTATTATTATCATTTATAAAGTGCCACCAGACATCACCATACAAAATACATCAAAATACAGTACAGACAGAGTAGGGATGGACAGCATATTACATAATAAAATACAATATAAATATAAAAAAACATATAATAATAACAATAAGGGTTAACATGAAGAGTAATGAAATAGAACACAAAGAAGCCAGCAGGACAAGGTCAGTTTGCACACCGGAGAATCCTCAAGAGTCCTAGAATTGAACAGTCTCTGTCGGAATGGAGTGCTATACAATGAAATAACATTTGATAATAGTCCATGCTGTGAATGACAGTCAAGTGTACAGTAAGGTTGTTGTGATTGATGTAGGAATGAGTGAATGCTGCACAGAGGTTCTGACAAGATGAGCCAGGAGTTGCACTAGGAGCACAAGTTGTTGCAATGTGACTTTGATGAGGGTTTAAATAGAGTCAGGAATTCCGAGAACCAATTGGCGAGAACAGCTCTGGAGGTTAGAAGTAAGGTGGTGGCATCCATGCAGACTGCAAAGACGGATGTCAACGCTGACAGGGTGGAAGTCAGAACCAAGTGCATCTCTTAAGAATGTGTGCCCGAGACCCAGACGCCCAAGTAATCTAAAGCTGAGGCAGCGGCGGGTATGGTAAGTGAGTTTACTGTGCTTTGTGACAGGCCACCTTACACGTGTATATTAAACCTGATGTTTGCAATGATGCTATTTATGACTATTTATTTATCCCTGTGTGCATACACTAAACTATTCTGGCCCTCTATATGGCAGTCTCCTATGCTAGACCAGCATTGGGCATGGTGATATTTTGCTCTGTTTGCTTTACCTTTTTTCCTGCTTTTGTTTACAATCACAATACTGTTACTTTGCTCATGTGATCCCTATGCATCTAAATAAATAGTTTTTGTGCTTTGAATCCATAGTGATGGAATAGGACAATCACTTATTTATCCCTTTCTTTGTCAGATGGCAGTTGAAAATTTGCAATCTATTATCTTAAACAAAACAAGACCATTAACATGAACCCAAATATACATTTGTGATGTTAATTTATTAAATATATTTACTAATATTTTTTTATCACATAAGCGACAGGTAACTGCCTCATAAGAGCCATTGCCCCTGCAAGCACAGAAGTTATGCTGCTCATTCTACTGTGGTTGACTTCAGCTGGTCTCCTCTTTGGAAAATAGACTATTTATTAGTGAACATTTAATCATTTCCTCCACCCAATCCTGCTCCACATTCAATCAACAGAACGTACTATAAAAGATTTGACCTCCTTCCCTAATGTTTTTCTTCTTTTCCTCTAAACGCAGATCTGAATAGATCTGTATAGAAATTTAGCCACCCTACGATTAACTTGACAGAAGCAATAAAATGAAAATATGCCAAACACACCTGTCCCACTCGCTAGAGAAATGTCCCGTTATTGGCACCATACACTTCCTCTGCTGGTACCGATAATCCTAGCAGAAGAGGGGACGCCAGGGCTAGTACTTTGCTGCTCTGACAGCTTTGATACCATCAAAGCTGTCAGAGCAGCATAGTACATATATATACAGCAGCGGTTATTGCAAGCTGATTCTTATCTGTATTACTGCCTGCAATAGCCGCTGCTGTATACAGGGCCGGATTACCCGCTAGGCATCCTAGGCGAGCGCTTGGGGCCTGGCGGGCCCCCGGGGCCCGAAATCTGGTGTAGCTGCCTCTGTTAACAGGCCAAAGCCAGTAATATAGCTATTACTGGCTTTGGGCCCTGGTTCCCAGTAATGCACTGCTAGACGTCATAATGTCACGCCAGTGCCGCACCTCTGTCTCCCGCACTGTAAGCCTGAGCCCTGCGTTTCTTAGAGAAAAGCGCAGGACACGGTGTGAGAGGGATCATGGCAGTGGCTGAGTCTGTGATAGGAGACAGAAACGGAGGCTTAAAGATCTGAAAGAGAATAGCAGGTAAGCAGTTATTTATTTATTTTTCATTAGATGCCAGCGCTGGGCAGCAATCTATTTATATGACATTGGTTTTGGGGGGTTATATGTTTTTTCTTTTGCTCTTTTCTTTTGCTCTTTTATATTTTATATCCTTATGTTTTGATAATAGCTGGCAATAGCAAGTCATAGTCTCAGAGTGGCAGTTTGGGAGACCTGGGAATCTCCATGTGAGGTATGCTCTTGGTTTAGAAAGATATTGGATATGTGACCCGAAGTTGGGGCTCTAAAGTTTAGCGTTCCACCTGTGCGCGTTATTTCAAAATCCGCCATCCAGTGTCTGCATCTGTTTAGGAGGCTGGATGTCAGTATAGTGTGCTTCCTTCTAAGCACACTATCACCGCCGCGGCCGCGATACAATGTAATTAAGAGGAGGATGGCAATCACTGACATCCATCCCCTAGAGAGCTTGAGGTGCGCTGAAGACTGGATATTGGTGGGGGACTCTTTGTATGTGGTGTTCCTGGGGCAACCACCCCAATCGCCCTGTGGTTAATCCAGCCCAGAGCACAGTCTAGAAATGCTTTCATCAGAAAGTGAAGATGAAGAACCATATTTACAGATCCAGGTGAGTTAGGTGTGGGCAGATCCGCACTTAACTCATCCGTCCTGCCCTTATCCCTATCCTTCTTAATCCCCCCTTTTTAAGTACCTTATGGCACTTATGCGTGTCATAGGGTTACTTTATCTCTCCGTGCAATGCACGCACAGACAGTGCCTCTCCTCACCTCCCCCCTACCCTCCTCGGCTCATCTAAATCTCTCCCCCCTCCACTTCTATCTATTCTTTGAAATTTTTTTATTGAGTTTTTCATTTTAACATGACATGCACACTTCATTATTGTAAAAAAAAGATTTTCCATGTGATGAAATGAATGGACATTAGTTAGTATATATTTGACAATTTTTCAATAGGAAAAGATATCCATTTTACATTCAACTCTGCTGAATGAAAGTACATGCAATACATTTACATCTATATTTATAACATGCATTAGCAATACACGAATTCAAATTTAGTAACAAAAAGAAATAATGAAATGAGATGAACATAAAATAATATAATATGAAATTAAAA
>WWET01002094.1:209648-221071 GCA_011038615.1 Limnodynastes dumerilii
AATACGCTGAGCGTACGGGCTTAGCACGCCCATACTGTACAATTTAAATGGCTATCCCCGCCTCCCTGTTGTAAAACGAGCGCCCAGCCGACCGTCGTACTGAACGCACGCCCCTCGAGCGAAAAATTCGCACACCATACGACCGCTATACGCTCATGTCGTCCAGCCGATCGGAAGCTGTCATACTGGGCATGCGCAGTGCGAATTTGCGTACGAAAATACGCAAAAAACGGGCGTACGCTCGCCCGTCGGACAGCAATTTCGTAGCTCTGGATCAGGCCCAATGTTTCAAAATTTATTAGGGATCTGGGGGGTATCCTTGAGGGCTGGCAACATTTGCCGCTTACCTACACTGGCAGAGCTAATATACTTAAGATGACGCTATTTCCCAAATTATTATACTTAATACAGTCCTTACCTATATTACTGTCAAAAGCTGATACAAATAAAATCAATGCTCTCTTCAGAACATTTATTTGGAAGGGCAAAAGCTCCAGGATTGGGTTGTGTAAACTCCAACAATCAAAGGAAAATGGGGGAATAAACTTTCCTAATATCACTTCCTACAATCAGGCTTGTATACTGCGGCATTTACGGGATTGGCTTAATAATTCTGAAGTATACACAGACTCTAAATTGGAGCAGGAATTTTTGGGGAACACTAGCCTAACGTCTTTTTTACACCTTCATACCCAGGAGATCCCTCAAACTGTTAAAGATAACCCTCTTCTTTACTCGGTGTACAGGGTGTGGCATCTCCTCAGACAGCAGCAAAACATAAACCCATACAAATCGTTACACCTACCTCTTATACAAAACCCGGAGTTTCAATCCGGGTCAGCGGATTACCCCTTCACGGCATGGAGACGGCACGGTATACACACTATTGCGGCATTGGTGAATAGACAAACGAAGAGAATACTTATCTTTGCCCAAGCGGTGGAAAAATTTGAGCATCTGAGGGAGTACCCTTTTGCTTATTTTCAGGTACAACATTACCTGAACCAAGTTACTAGAGTATTTTCAGATATTGATTGGCAGAACCCACTAGATGTTTTGTTATCACGTAGTCCCCCTCATCACAAAGCTATAACATTGCATTATAATCACCTTCGAGTGCTTTTGGATTACACAGACATGACCACGGGCCTGTCTCAGTGGCATACACAATTTCCCACTCTACCTATAGAAGAAATACTCAAAACACTGTCACGGTCCTGTAAACAACTTCCTGAGAGTCGGTACACTGAGTTGTTTTTAAATGTTTACCACAGGACGTATTACACGCCACAAAAATATCTTAGGATGGGTTCGCTTACAGCGCACAGGTGTCAGAGGTGTGGGGAAATGGGGGCTGATATAGTTCATTGCTTATGGAGCTGCCCGTTGGTCCGCTGCTTCTGGTTATCAGTATGCATTAAGTGACTTAGTGGCACCAATTTCCTTCACCCCCGAATGGGCCCTATTGGGAATCCAAGCCAAAAACATTACATTTACAAAAGGTAATGGGAAAGTTTTGTTAGCGGTCAGTGCAGCGGCCAAAAAAACCATCTTGCAAGTATGGAACAAGCCAGGTACTCCGTCCTTGAAACTATTTCAAGACAAAATCTTTCATCTCTTTAGAATGGATTGGTTGGAGTCCTCCTTGGCTCGAGAGGGTAAGGTGGAAAAATTATTTAACGCGTGGCAGACGTACATTAACACTCTCCCGCGAGTTACCAGGGAGCATGTTCACAAGTGTTTTTCAAATACCATGTGGTACGAGTTAAGTGTGTATACAGGGGACATACCAGTTCAATTGTAACCTCTTAGAGGATAAGATTAGGGGCTTGTGGAGCTTGTGAAACGGTATGTACGTGTGATCTCTATGGCATTATAGTCCAATAATGCAGTTACTCATGTAAAATGCTGGCTGTAACCAATGTAATCAACAATGTCATATGTTGTACTGTTTTCTTGTTTTTTTCTTGGCAAATTCAATAAAAAGAATGTTAAAAAAAAAAAAAAATTATTTTACTGACTCTGGTTTATTCTAAATGATTCAGGTGATGATAACTAGATCATTAGACTATCTATAAAACATGCTTCCTAACACTCGGTTGCACACTTCTTTCCCTCTGAAGAAATCACATCCAGTGATGAAACGCGTAAGGGTGATTTTATCTGCAAATACCTTATAAAAATCTTTTTATCCAGTGACTTTACTGTCAGCTCAAAGAGCCAACTTCAATTCAATTGACAGCTTTTATTAAAGATATGCTTGCTGCTGAATAATTGACACGACTGGAATAACAACCCCGCTTGCACAGCGGTCACCTGCTCACCCTCCTCCATAACTAGCCAGACACACGGGCGCTGACCTATTATACATCCCCCGCTTCATATCATTCAGGTGGACAATCACATCTGGTTCACCATTCGTTGGAGGTCAGCTTGTCTGCCTTCTACATTAACTGGTGCACCATACAGTTTGGCATCCACAGCGTGAATACAGGTGAACTCTCCATTTACCTGCAGCATATGGTCGTTCATACTTTGGGACTTCCACTAACCTGTGGTTAAGATTCTAAAGGAGTTCCTTTTGTTTATTTTCATCAATATACAAGATTACTTTGCCGTTTATCATCTTAAATGTTCCTTTCTCTATTTTCCACTGTGTTTCAGTCCATCATTTACCAACTGTATGTTCTCTTTTATTACTATCAACAATATATGACATTTGATATAATTGGATTTCAAGAGAATAGATCCATTATATGTCGATGATTACTGCACTTTGATTATTTATCGGTTATTCACTGGTTGTTACCTTTATCACTCTTACCTGTGGCCAGGGTATTTAGTGATATTATTGGTATGGTAGAAATACTAATATGTTTTATGTATTTTGTATTTAACATTAAACATTTCAACATTTTAACAATATTGGTATCAAGGAGTTAGTATATATTTTTTATTGGCGCTATAGTCTCATTTTGGTGTTGACTTGCCGAAAAAAGCTACTAAAGAGTACCTGGAATATTTCATAACTTATATCACAGATGGATTTGGATTCTTAAGTGGCCCTGGAAAAATTTCTTCAAGTGGACTAATGTGGGTGTGAAAAAAATCATTGGTAGACGGCGAGTAGGGTTAGAACATTATCACCAGACACATTAGTAGTAGATAAGTCAAATACAACACTGAATGTTATGGAGAACTATAATAAAACTGTTACAGTATCCAGGAAGGGTTCTCACAGGGGCGCAGAGTCTAAACAAGGGCCAGGTATTCACATGAGCCCATGATAGTGGAGTTAGTCTTGGCTGCTGGTACCTGATAGGTTGCGCCTCCCCAGCAATAGCCTCCAAGGGAAATCTGTAGCAAAAGTCCCTGAACTGGAACCCATACACAACCTGGAACCCTTATACACAAGAATGCTGGCTTATACCCACACAATCAAAATAGGTATAATACAAGAAACAGGAATAGAAACCAGAGGTATGCAGAATGGGTTGACTCAAACTCACATAGCACACACTGATAGATGGTACCCAGTGGTAGCAACAAATACTGGAGATAGACTCACGGGGTAGATACAGATGGAGAGATGCCAACACAGAGTGTACACTACGACAGATGTAGCTCAGCACGCTGTGAGATGGTACACACACACACACGAGAGGAGCAGGTGGAATCACTCAATCGGCAGGTACGGACAGTGTAAGGTGGTAAACACACACACCACTCAGCAGAGGGGAATGAGAAGTATCTGCCCGGGACTTACACCACACACTTTACACAGATAATGAGGCAAACACCAGAGACAAGAAGGGCAAGGAAAACACAAGGAATAAACAAAGACACAATAAGATCCAAGGCGGGCGAGAGCACAAGGAGAATGCAATTAGAACAGCAGGCAATCGCAGGAAACCAGACACTATAACCGGCAATCAGGCTTCCCGGACACAGGCTATTAAAAGTCCACTCTTCCAATCAGCTACAGAGATCAGGTACACCTTTAATTGATTATCCAGTAACCAAGGGAAACCAGGCACATAGAATCCAGACAGAGAAACTTCACACACTGTTTACTTCTGCAGCGTGTAACAAGGACAAGCTAGATGTAATGACTGTCATCAAATACAGACAGCATCCTTATGACCACCACCCAATACATACAGTATACTAGTGACTGCCACCCAATACCGAAAGCATCCTAGTGACCACCACCCATTACAGACCACTTGTGACTGGAAGGCAACACAGATAGCATACTAGTAACTGCAACTCAATTAAGACATTGACAAAATGACAATACATATAATGTCCTAGTGAATGCTGGAGAAAACTGTCTATGCCATTAATTAAAAAACAAACTCCATATGAAATAGCAGTTATATGGATTGGGAAGAATAATGAAAACACAATTTTTAAAAAATTGTCTTTTTTTTCTTCACTCCAGTCTTGTCCTTTGTTCGATCTCCCTCTGCTCTGTACTGTCCACTCTCTCTCTCTCTTCTTCTATGTGATACCCATCATACAAAACAAACACATACGCACAAACAATCTATTTACTAAATTTCCCTATAAATCTGCATTAAATAAGTAAAAGTAATAAAGTAATTATTTGTTCTACATAAAAATTCAATACCTACCTCCCAGTTTTGCCACAAAGCAGTACAAAATAAGCCCAGTCCTCTAGACTTCACTCCTAATTAACTCTAAAATTACTATGTTGAATGTTAAGCTTTTTTTTAATTATATTTTATTATTGTATAAAGTCTAGAGATAATTTATTTGTAAACATTGTGCAGATTGATGTAATACTAAACTGTTATTTACAGTTTACTGTGTTTTTTATTATGTATTTGAGCATAATATTTAAGCCAACATAGAATGTTTAAAAAAAAAAAATTGAAAATGCAACTTGAAGAACTATTCTGATCGTCACCGCATTTGACGTATTATAGAAATCATTATATTCTTTTTCATAGTATAGAAGACATATAGCTCACACAGGAAACCACACAGTCTAAAATGAAACCTGTGAAACACAGCAGTCACATGGTACAAAAAACTAGGCAAACATCATAGAACTGCTAAACTAAAAGATAGTGGAACACTTTACACATTTATTTACCATATTGGAAAACAGCAAAAAATAAATAAATAGAAATGTGAATACACAACAATAAAAATGAAGGAATACATTTAAATGTGATTAACAACAACAGGATATTTTAATTACTTACAAGTAAAGAAAAACATTAACGCCTAGGTTCAGAGAGTCATCTGAAATGTACCCAATACTGCATCATTTGCCCAAATCTCTGGCATGACAAGTAAAAATTCTGCATGAGTCCAATGGCTGGACAATAAATAAGTGGAATGTGAAGGAGTTAAGGCTAGCACAGTAGAACACTTATTATTATTATCATCATCATCATTTATTTATAAGGTGCCACAAGGTGTCCACAGCGCCGTACAAAATACAACATAATACAGTACGGACATACAAAGTAGGGATATACAGCATAGTACATAATAAAATACAATATAAATATAAAAATATCACAAAAATACAATAAAGTGAATCAAGCACAGGACGCAAGGCAAAATGCGAGGTGTAAAGCTTGGCAGATCAGGGAGGGGGGATAGAGCACAGTGAGAGGTTGAGAAGGAGCCACCAGGTGGGGATGGGGTAAAAAGGTAGCAGAGGGGGACAAGAGGGTATGAAGTGAGGGGGGAGTGTTGGAGGAGGGAACAACACTAGGATGGAGGGCCCTGCGAGTTGGAGGGATGAACTAACAGAATAAATAAGGAGGGAGAAAGAAGTGGACTTCTGGTGTGTGCAAAGGAGAGGGGGAAGGAAGGTAAAGAAGGGATAGATGTAGGATGCAGTAAGGATGTTAAGTGGAGGAGAGGTAGGCTAGCCTGAACAGGTGCGGTTTGAGTGAACGCTTGAAGACCTGCAATGTGGGTCGAGAGTCTCACTGAAGAAGGGAGATCATTCCAGTGCAGAGGTGCAGCACGGGAAAAGTCCTGGATATGAGCATCAGATGTGGTAATCAGTAAGGAGGTCAGACAGCGCTGGTTAGCGGAACGGAGAGGGTGGGAAATGGTATGCATGTTTATGAGAGAAGAGAGGTAAGAAGATGGCCTTAAAGGTAAGGGTAAGGAGTTTAAAGACAGGTCTGAAGTGGACAGGCAGCCAGTGTAGGATATGACATAAAGGAGAGGCCAAGGTATAGCAGCGTGAGAGGAAGATGAGCCTGGAAGCAGCATTGAGTATAGATTGAAGGGGGTGCAAGACGAGTGAGCGGCATGATATGACTAGAGAGTGGATGAGGGTTTTAGTAGCTTCATTGGTGAGGAAGGGACTCAATGCTGCGTAGGTAGAAACGACAAGAATGAGAGAGGGCACGGATGTGTGGTATAAAGGAAAATGAGTAGTCAAGGATGACACCTAGGCAGTGAACTTGAGGGTATGAGGAGACAGAGATATCACCAATGGTTATGGTGTTGGAGAGGGGGGAGGGAATCGTAGGGGGTGGAAAAAACAATAATTTCAGTTTTGTCCATATTTAGCTTGAGGAAGCGTTTGGCCACCCAAGTGGATAGGGATGCAAGGCACTCGGAAATCTTTGACAGAAAAGAGGGGTTGAGGTTGGGGGAGGAGAGGTAAATTTGAGCGTCATCAGCGTAGAGGTGGTAGTGCTGATGAGGTTAATCAGTGAGGAGGAGTAGAGGGAGAAGAGGAGCGGGCCAAGGACAGAGCCCTGGGGGACACATACAGGAAGCGGAGGGGGGGATAAGCTATGGGTGCTGTAAGAAAGATGGGAGGAAACAAAGGAGAGAACGGTATCAGTGAGACCAAAAGAGAGAACAGTTTTAAGCAGAAGAGAATAGTCAATGGTGTCAAAAGCAGCTGACAGATCAAGAAGGATGAGGATAGAATAGTGGCCCTTGGATTTGGCAGATAAAAGATCATTGGTCACTTTGGTAAGGGTTGTCTCAGTGGAATGGAGGAAAGAGTTGTCAGTAAGGTAGCTGATGAGACATTGGTAGACTAAGCACTCAAGGAGTTCGGAGGTGAAGGGGAGAAAGGATATAGGTCGGTAGCTGGAGGGAGATGTAGGGTTCAGAATAGGTATTTTGAGAATGGGAGAGGCAAGGGCATGCTTAAATGAGGAAAGGAAGATACCAGATGAGAGGGATAGGTTGAAAAGGTGTGCTAGATGGGAGCAGGCAGTGGGAGAGAGGTGTTTGAGAAGGTGTGAGGGAATAGCATCCACAAGGCAGGTTGACAGTGGTAAGGATATTGGGCTTGATCCAGAACAACGCATCCGAGCTAATTTACTCGTGGCGGAGAAGTAAAACTGCCTATTTCTATGTACTGCGCATGCGCACCATACAAAATACACCTATTAGCGTAGCGTAATTGTCACGTAACTACGTGTGGGCGTGCCAATTTTACGTGAGTCAACAATACGTTCGATTGACGTGAAGTAGGTGGAGGTTTGTATTTAAAGTGTACAGTATGGGCGTGCCAAGCGTCGTACATTCACGTAGTCTATACGTCCGTTAGTGGACGTACGCTGTTACGTGAAAAAAGTTAAGGTAGGGTTTGGGAAGCGGAAATCGGTGAAATACGTACATTCAAGGGGTGTGCCTAGGGGAGTGTATAGAACATACGCATGCAAAAATACGTTACGCGTGGAAACTTATTGCATACATAATTCTGGATCTACTCCATTATTAGTGAGTGAATTTCATCACTTGTCATGGATGAAAGAAGAAAACTCATGATGGTTGCATAGAAGGGGGGGGGTGGAGAGTTGGGAAGAGACGAAGGAAGCAGGGTGGAGGAGATGTAGTTTCTGATAGAGATAATTTTGGATGAGAAGTAGGAGGCAAAGTTGGAAGCGGAGATAGAGGTTGGGATGGAAGGTTGGGGCTGGGAGAGAAAAGTGTTAAAGGTGGCAAAGAGAGTTGGATGCTTGGAAGATGATGAGAGATATAAAGAAAATTTGCTTGGCTTGGGTAAGGAGAGAGCAGTAAGAGGAAAGGATGAAATTAAAGTGAAGGATGTCAGCAAGGGAGCGAGATTTGCACCAGAGGCGCTCGGTGGTGCAGGAGCATTGTTTGAGGAAGCACGTGACCTGAGAGTGCCATGGCTGGGGGTTAGAGTGGCAAAGGGGGAGTCAAGGGCAGAGGGTGGTATTGTAGAGGGAGGCGGCTTGGTTGCGGCAGGAAAGAGAGGTAACGGGAGAGGAGGTGGTCAAGGGAGGAGGAAAAGGCGGGGATGTCGAGGGTGCTGATGTTCTGTCTGGTGAGAACGCGTTTGGGTTTGGAGGGAGGGGAGGCAGGAGAGGAGAGGGAGAAGGAGAGGAGGTGGTGGTCAGAGAGAGGAAAAGGAGAAATGGAGAAGTCAGTCAGAGTGCAGCAGTGGGTGAAGACAAGCTCAAGGGAATGGCCCTGTGTGTGGGTAGGGGAGGTGGTCCATTGAGTCAGGCCAAAGGATGAGGAATTAGAGAGAAGTTTAGAGGTGCTGGAGTGGGAGGGGTTATCAATGGGGATGTTGAAGTCACCCAAGATAATGGAAGGGAGGTCAGAGGAGAGGATAGTGGGTGAGCCAGGCAACAAAGTTCTCAAAAAAACTATGAACAGGGCCCCGGGGGCCGGTAAATGACAGCAGGTCATAGGTGATGGAAAAGGCGGATGGAATGGACCTCAAAGGAAGAGATTAGGTAGGGCTCAGGAGGGATAGTGCAGAAAGTGCAGGAGGGAGCTAGGAGCAGGCAGGTGCCACCACCATGGTGGTCGCCGGCTCTGGGAGAGTGGGAGAAGGAGAGACCTTCATAGGCCAGAGCAGCGGGTGATGTGGTGTCAGTGGGGGAGAGCCATGTTTTGGTGAGAGCTAGGCGGTTGAAAGAGTTATAGAGATGAACAGAACATGTATGGCTGGGAGTTTGTTACAGATGGATCTTGTGTTCCAGAGAGTGCAAATTAACAGTTTAAACATGCTTGGGATAAATATAAGGGCATCCTCAATCTCAAATAAAATTGAGGGTGATAGGGTATAGGGTCAGTATAGTTTTAAATAAAAGACTGGGCAGACTAGATGGGAACATGTGGCTCTTATGTGATATTACTTTCTATGTAAAAAAATGAGTCCGTAACCGTAGACCTCCTGACCTTGAATTCCAAGCCAATTTAACCATAAATATTAACTTACTGGTGCCCCTTTAAAATCTGCGCCTTGGATGGCCACCCCTATTGCACACCCCTAGTTACGACTCTGACTTTGGGCCCAAGACAGATTTTATGCAGGTTATGGGTACCCAGGTCATACACCAGGGTGCAGAGTCTAACTGGGGCCTGGCTTTCACTAGAGCCTCTGATGGTGAAGTTAGTCTTGGCTGCAGGACACCCAGAAGGTCGCGGCCCCTGGTGTTGGTCCTTGGAAGTACCTGGCAAGCAGATATGAGGAGCAGAAACCCACACTTACAACTCGCAGGCAAGAAGGTCAAGAGCCACAGGTAAGTATAGGGAATAGCAACATAACAAGATGGATAGTGACCCACAGGGGGTTAACAGTTTCCCTTTCACACTTTGCCAACCCAGGCTGTCATACGGTGAAGATAAGACAGAGGGATTAGGCACAGAGCGGGTGCTTTCACAGCTGAGATATACAGAGATGGGTGATGGATACAGGCTGAGGCCACGGAGGGTATATAATAACATTCCACTCTGGTCGATATTTACCATAGGCATTGCAGCTAACAGGAGAGTGAAGCATCAGGTACACTGCACCACATTAAGTCTGTGTATTTATACCAACACAGTCTATATAAAAGATAATGGGCATTAGGGAATTGGAAATGAGCACATTCAGTATTAAATGCAGGATTTCAAGAGGGGAATTCCCAATATTAGTAATATGTGTATACAGTATATAGTGTGCAATAACCAGACCTCTAGTATATTTCCTGACACAAAATATACCTGGAGAAGATACACCACCAGTGAATACCATTTACCTTGCATCAGCTGCTTGTCCCAGCTAGGCGGAAGTGAGAAGCTCTAGACCTGTGGTGCTCCACTTTAAATGGTCACAGAGTCTAACTAAAAGCCAGGTTTTCACCAGAACTCGATGGTGGGGATTGATTTGGCTGTGGGAAAGTAACAGGTCGCCGCCCATAGTGTTCATTCTCAATGGTAACCTGATACACCAAACCCCTAAACCAAAGTGAAACCCAATCATCTTTTTTTTTTTTAGGATAGCTTAAAACTATACTGATTCACACCAGAAATACAGAGAGCCGATACAGCCTATAGTGGTAGTGCTGACAGATCCTCAAATGGAGAGCTCTAAAACTAGTGAGTGGAGTTGATACTACTAAACACTCAGAGAGGAAAAGGACAATACTGATTATGGGTAGAGACAGAACACAGCTGGGAGAGGCAGGCATCTGAGGTTTAGTGCGAGAAGGTGACACTCTTAAGCACACAAACTGGAGACACGTGGATCACCGGTGAGCACCTGCTGAAACAGTCAAACAAACAGGGAGAACACACGCTCTGAGGTAAGGTAAGGCGTAAGGTCAAGTTAGTGGTGATAGGAACAGAGAAGAGAAACATACACAAAGCGAGGCATATCAGGAACACAAAGTAATGGAGTAGTCAAAACGTAAGAGTCCAAAGCTATAACCAGCAATGTAGGACACACGCTGACGGCTATTTACTGATCCATTCCCCAAATGTCAGTACAGGACGCACATCCAGGCTGATTTGAGGATGGCTATACACACAGGAACACAGGTTTTCATACCAGCATGGCCTGACTGATGGTGTGTGACAATAAATCTGCTCTTTAATATTATTTGGTAAGGTATCTATCTAGCGTGTGTGGGGTTCCAGTACGAACAGCTGATTTTCAAAACAGCCGTTTCCTCCCAGCCAGTTGCGAACCGGTTGGGATTTCAATTGCATATGCCTCCTATAGCAATGGATCCACAGAGCACCAAAACCTCTGTGCTCCGAAAAGTGAGTTAAAACAGTCCCTCCACTTATTTCCCTAATTCTTACCCTAACCCTCCCTTCTCACTATCCTAGCCCTAACCCTCCCCTACTTGCATCCTGACCCTAACCCACCATCTCCCGCAGCCTGACCCTAACCCTCAATCCCCTGCAGCCTGAACCTAACCCTCCATCTCCCGCAGCCTGACCCTAACCCTCCCTCCCCTGCAGCCTGACCCTAACCCTCCCTACCCCACGCTGATAGTTTACTCACCTGTCCCTTGGTCTGGCGATACCAGCGGTGGAGGTGCAGCAGAGGGATATCGCCGTTTCCAAAGGTGAATGTGTGAAGTACTCACCCATTCTAAAAAAAAAAAAAAAAAAAAAAAAAAAAAAAAATTCGCATTTATTGAAAACAG
>WWET01002094.1:221181-239274 GCA_011038615.1 Limnodynastes dumerilii
AACAGCATCATCCCCCATTCTAAAAAAAAAAAATAGAAACTCTGCATTATTCGAAATAGGGACATCCGAAAAGGAACTTTCCGATGTCCCAATTTCGGGAAGCAGAGTTTCTAAGCGGGGACTGACAACGCTATCTAGCTTTCCCATATTTCAAAAAAGTAATGTGTGCATTTTTATTTACATAAGGATGTTTCCATTCAGTCCATTCAAAATAAAGTGAGCAGATAGTTGGAGGGGATACCGGAATCCAACTCTGCAGGATGTATTTTTTGAAATTGTCATCAAAAGTTTACTGCTCTATTTTGCAAATTGCGGGATCTTGGATACCCAGAACAGTGCACTGTGTAGATAGGGGCGCGTACTCTAACAAGTATACGGAGATATTGTTGCAATTACTTAAATGTAAAGTACCTTTGATATTCTATTGCCAAAAAACATGTATTTTTTAGATTTGAGGGAAATGAAAAGCTTCCTTGCAATTTGTTTTAAAAAATTGCATAATATGAAATTGTTATGTGAATTTCAAAACTACAGAAATGTTTTTTTAGCCAATTCAGCGGGACATAAAAGCACTTATGGGGGAAGATTCATTTGACCGAGAAGTCTGGTCGAGTATTTTGTCTAATGTAATGGATGGGAAGAGGCTCACTTTATGCTTATTCCTGTCTTCACGGTGGATTGAATCTGCCCCATTAAGTCCTGAAGAATATCAAGCTATTACTGCTTTAATAAGGTTACATAAACCCTTCTTGTCAGGATATTTGCAATTTTCGAAACTTGTCTCCCTTCCAAGTGTTCCCCACTTTTGAGGATATTCACACCAGACTTCACCTCCCTTCGCTCATGCTTCTATCAGTACCTGCAAATCTGACATTTCTATGACATATCCACCTCAATTTTTTTTTACCTCTGATTGCTCTATTTTAGAGAGCTTGTGTTCCCTTCAGTGTTCCCCTGCTGGGCTTATCTCAACCCTCTATCGCTTACTTCTTCGCTATAATTGCCCTCCAAAGGATATTTGCAGGCTCAGGAGCAGGATATAGGAGAGATTCTTGAGGAAGAGGAATGGGTCTCTATTAGAGATAACTTAGCCAAAACTTCCTTGTGTGTTCAAATAAGTGAGAAAGCTCACATAGTCTATTATCGGTAGTGCCTAACACAAAAGCGCTTAAGTATGATTTACCAGATTCCTCCCCTGCATGTTGGCGCCTTTGCGGTAAGGAGGGCACTCTGTCATACATCTGGTGGTACTGCCTGAAGGTTATGTTACTTTGGCAGGAAATCCACTGCTTAATTGCATCAGTGACGGGTGTTTCTATGCCACATTCACCTTTATTTTCATTACTCCTTCGCTCTATCCCTGATATCCCTAGAAGCACACATCTTTTAATTAAGCACATATTGAATGCCACAAAATGTCAAATAGCTGCACACTGGAAAAAAGCCAACCCCCTAGACACCCTGCTTATTATCAAAGAAATTTGTCACATATATAAAAAGGAATATATCTCCAGTATAATTCACAACATTTCCAACTATTTTTCTGGTGTATGGCTACCATGGATTGCACAATATCAGGCCGCACCTCCACTACATAACTAATTATCAGATACCCTCTAAAGCTGTTTCTTGTGACTCCTTCCCTCCCCTTTAGCTTTCCCTATCTATCTCCCCTTTTCTTTCTACGTATCTAGTAATATCTGGTTGAATTAAGAGATTTATTTTTCATTATAGGTGTTAATTGTTTACTCGAACATAGGATACTATTTCAGTATGTGGGATGTTGCTGTGACCTGATTCACAGTTAAGAATCTGGGTGGTTTTAGGTGCTTATATTTAGGAAGGGATATACTGCACATGCATAGTAACTTTTATACTTTTATATGCTTATCTACGTTGGACTTAGGAATGCAAATGATGTGATTCAACACTACGAACCTAATGTCGCTAAGTTCCTAGGTTCCATGAAGGGGCGTGCCACGAATAATTAACTCGGCAGATAAGAAGATTGGGTGGAAGGAGGCATTTAAATGAGGAAATATGGGCATAGTTAGGCAGAAACATTCTTAATTAGCTGCCCTACACATACAACAAAGAATCTATAGGTAGGGTAGCCCTATGACATTCATAAGTCTGTTAAGCCGCTTTGCTACAAATTGCATATAATTAAGAAAGTGTAAATCAGATCCTCTGTTCTTTGTTGTTAAATTGAAATCAATTTTGCACTCAAAATTTTTATTTGAACTTTAGTAGAATAGTTTAGTTCTCCATTAGTTCCATAATAATATGGTTTGAATGCACTCTAGTGGTAAATTTTGAGAATACACTTGTAAAATAGACTAAATAATTGATACCATTGGTATAATGCATGCACACAGTATAAGTTGCACATTAGGGAACAGATTCAGACCTACGCACATGGAACAGTATTCAGAGATCCGTTTTCACGTGGAGTTGCGTGCGTATTTTAGGTACGTTTTAACTGCGCATGCGTAGTAACTTTATTTACGTACATTACGTAGAATATACGCACATAAGTGCCTGGACTTGTGAATCGCACTTGGTGAAATACGTACGGATGGGCGGCGTTGAAAAACAAACGTGAAAATTTACATGAAAGTGGGGGGGAGCATTTAAATGAACACACGAGGGTGCGGTTATTAAGAATAACACGTACGGCATACATATACGCACGTAAGTACACACGTAAAGAACAGAGTGGTCTATAGACACGTAAGTCCCCAACAGCATGGCCGTGACAGGGGGGCGTCGGGGGTGTTAGTGGGTGTTGCCTTGCTACGTGCGTGCATATAATTGCCTTCTTTTAAAAAACGTATCTGTGAATACGGTCCATGTTCCGTAAGTACAGAGGCTGAAGTCCAGAGGGAAGCGTCTCCTGCTGCCCACCCTGACTGTATGGATGTCCTTGCATATGGAATGGTAACATCTGGCACGCACATGCGTTGTTTTAACATTTATTCTGGAACCAGTCCCCTTCCCTTTGGGACATGGGCGATCCACAAAGGCAGGAGGTTCCATTATTACCAAATACTTTCTGGAGAACATTCTGCTTCTAGGAACAGTGCAATTTGGGTGCATGCAATAGCTGAGTAGGGCCATTGACTAACACCTTAAAAGTAGGGCTTATAAGCATGCAGCTTATAGCCGTCCCCGTCTAATTTGCTAGAAATGGTACACTGTGATTACACCGCCCTATCCTGGGATGGGGGTTAGGCTGCATATGCAAAATGTGAACATGTCCACATTAACGGCTGATAGATGGAAAGCGGTAAAAACAGTGAGGAAAAAGGGTGGAGTAGATGAGAAGCAGTAGAGGGAGTGAAATAAGTGACTATGTCTGGTGCATGTTCTCTGTTTGCTATCTCAAAATGCAAAGAAAAGCAACTCATACAGGTCGTTGCTAACAGCAACCCTATGAGCCCATGCACCCTTTCCTAATTCCAGATAAAATCAAATCAGTTTAATTCAAACAATTAAAAAGCCATATTCAATTGAGACTAAACACATAGTGAATTAAAAAAAAAATTAGTAACAGAGTTAGATAGCCCTTGTATATAAACATACGCAAAAAAGTACCTAGTCTAAATGAGCATCCACTGTCCCTAAAGACTAGTGACCTCATGGTCTACTCTTCACTCTAAACAGAGCTTACATATCCCTTCCTAGTCTAATTGGCAATTGAGTACAAAAATTGCATGTAAACAGTTCCAAAACAAATGGGCGATCCAAAATACATATGAAATAATCTTTAAAATACATATGAAATAATCTATCCCTATGTAGCTAGTGACCTCGCGGTCTACTCTTCACCCCTTAGACAGGGCTTTACCTGTCCCTTTAGTTCCACACAAGGAGCAAGTACTTTGCAAGGAATACTTGATTGGTTATGGATGGGATGGAGACCAGGTGCTGCTGCACGTGGTTGCTTGCCTGACGCGCGTTTCACTGACGGTGATCCAGCTTTCTCAAAGGCTTTGACGGGCACAATAGAAAGCCAGTGTTTTAAATCCACATGCACCAATCAAGATGCAGCGCTTCTGTGGATGAACTCAGGTGTGCCTGAGTAATGATACAAAAAAAGGAACAAATTGTTAACCACTAATAAAATACATTCAAATCGGGATGCATCCTCCTATAACCAATATTAGTGTAAAGCAGTGCAAAAAGTTGCTACAAATATAAATTCATAAGGGACATGCCCCCATATATCATTACACTCAAGGTTTAAAAATATTTTTAATACTATAAGCACACTATAAGCACAAATATGCAAAAAAGAATATATAGTAGCAAATTTTATGGACTAAAAACATCCATCAGTAAATTAATTATTTGACTCATTAGGAAAGCAGAAAAAGGGCCTCAGCGTCTGAATATACAGTATTCTTAAATAGAAAGGACATTCAATATGTCTGAATAAAATAGCCCCCAATTAATATCCACATATCGAAAAAGAGTATCAAATTCTTAAAGAGACATAGTCACAATATTCAGTTTACACACCGTACTTGATTTAAAGATAGTTTGTAATAAGTACCCTCAAGATATCATTATGATACTAATTAATAGATAGTAACAATATTTTAAAATAAGTGAGAGATTATTGGAGGACAAATTCATGATATAGTTATTATTCTTTCTTATCTCAATCTATCCACAATGTATCAATTGTTATCAATCATGCATAATGTGTTACATATCTCAAAATGCAGCCAGGCGAGAGTAGGAAAGTGTTCCATCACCAGCACCTGAACCATGACTTACAGGTTTGCACCAGGCATTTGGCCTGGTATATGCAAGAAAAGCAATGTAGACAGACAAAAGAAATGGTCATGTTAGCATGCGCTTTGGGGTAAAGGATGTGGTTTGAGGTGACTCAGACAGTGCCAGATTCTGAGGGTAAACCTCCTAAACTGAAAAGGTTTTTAGGGCAAGAGTCGCATAGCGCCCCATCATCCAGGAAAGGTAAATAGGTGTCTGCAACAAGGGGAGCCAGTGCAATTTCCATCACAATCGCATACGTTCCAACAGCAAGCACCCTTCAAATCCTGTACCAAGGAATCTGCTTTTGTTGCTGGTGGGCAGCTATAGTACTAAAGTCCTTATTGCAAGGTTGAGGTTGAATTGACCTTTCAGCTGAAGCCTCTTCACCCACAATTATTCCCATACATTTGCTTTAGAATGGGTGGAGTGTCCTATATTGAATGTCTGCCCATGGGCTGTTTGGTTTCTTGTGCATAATTTGAATCCTTTAGCAGTTTCTTAATAGGTGCGTCATGGTTGGGATGGAGCATTCTGGGGTGGCTCATTAGTTAGATGATTCTTGAAGTTGTGGCACTGCTCACCTTGACGCTAGATACTTCAGACCGGATTCACAACCACAATTTTTTTTTTACTTGCTACGTGCCTATTTTTCCTATTATAGCTACTACGCATGCAGTAACTATTTTACGCTATCTATGTAGCGTTTCGTTACGTAGATTGCGGAAATGTGGTCTTTAAAGGCTCAACTATTTCATAGATTAAACATAAACTATGCAGTATTTGAGTTCTATGTGCAAAAGTAATGTATATTCCCTGCATGTTAAAGATTTAAGATTAATGAGCAAAATGGTTTAGCTGAGCTCTAGACTTGCACCTGTTTTAGCCTTACTCCCAAACTCTGAATCCAGGCCTATGACTAAAACGGGTTCATCCTATTTTTTATGTTTATTTTACACATTTTGTTTCTTATTGGTTTCTTTAGTGCAGCTAATGTGGATTGTTGAGCACTCTCATGTATTGGGCAGGCTTACATTTGCTGGTGTAGTCTCTGGATCTTGAGCCTGATCCAGACCTACGCTCGTGTGCATTTTTACGATGGTCGTAAGTGTAAAACTGGTCATTTGTACTTACTGCGCATGCGCGGGGCAGATGTTATGTATTGGCTTTGATCGTAACACCTTCGTAAATACGCTCGAGGGGGTGTGCCTAACATACGAAACCCGTAATTATGCTGAGGGCGGGGTGAGGCATTTAAATCGTACAGTATGGGTGTGCGCAATGAGCTTATAGCCGGCCGTGGTTACGAGTTATGGAGGGTTTGCTGGGTGTAAGAAGGCAAAACTAAGTACAACCAAGGGGAGTGCATGGTAGGTACACCGGCCGATGTTTACCCAGACAACTGCAAATTAGAAATACTATTTTAGGCACCATTTTACATTTCAGTATTATTGAAATTAAATGGTCAGTCTGTTTAGGCCATTGTCATTTTAAGTACTTCAACTACCATACTTATGAACCCTAGGTGACATAGATGAATGTTAATATTTGATTGTTTTGGTTGGTATTTTGGCTTTGATGAAAAAATTTGTTATGCAAATGCTAACCTTAACCCTCCCATCCCCGCAGCCTAACCCTCCCATTCCCGTAGCCTAACCCTAACCCTTCCATCTCTGCAGCCTAACCTTTCCATCCCTGCACCCTAACCCTCCCATCTCTGCAGCCTATCCCTAAGTCTCCCCTTTTGTAATCGGTCACCTCCCTGCAGCCTAACCCAAAGTCTCTCCTTCTAAGCTCCATAACCTTCCTGCAGCCGAACCCCAAGTGTCCCCTTCCCCCATCCAGCCCCTCATCTGCACCAATCTGTCTTGTCATTCGGAAAGCACCGAAAAAAGGCGGGCCACAGGGTGAATTTTGGAATGGGGCCGTATTCTAAAACATACACAGCCGACAATTAACTGTCGCCTGTGTGTAAAATGGAAAATGTGTGTTCATAGCGGGAAACGGAACCCAATTTTCTGTGCACGCCCAACATCATGGTCTACTGAGGCGGTTCTCCAACACTTTTGACTGCAACAAGCTTTTCACCCTTTACAACATACTAAATGACCTATGTGGTGCACTTTGTGCATGATTGGGCCACGAAAATGTGCAGAGATTGATCTGTAGGCAGGAAGAAAGTCTCAACTTGTTACCATCTCAGCTAGTTCCATCTTTAACACTGATGTTTCCATAATTTAGCAGGGCTGACATTAGAGGTGTTGAACTATACTATTTTGGTGGCAGTTGTATGTCTATTAAATGTTCTGAGCAGATATGTTAGCAGCAGCTAGCTGTTAGTTTATGGTGGTGACCTATCACCTCTCAGCTGTATGGCACAGGTTTTATCAATGTGGAATACTTTGCTATAGACTGACACAGATAATAAATTGAGACAGTCATATATCACAGAACAATAAATCTGGAAAACAAACAACTTTTCTGAATGTAGTGTTGTCATCTTTGTCAAAACTGAAATCCCAATCTTCCCTCCTTCAAGTATTCCCTCTACCCCTTCTATCCCCTCCTCCACTCAAGTTCGCTGCCTGGGCATCATCCTTGGCTCCTCACTTTTCTTCACCCTCCCACATCCATACACTCTCACTGTCCTACCGCTTTGCCCTCCGCAATATAGCTCGCATCAGCCCCTTCTTAATCGCAGGTGGCACCAAAAAGATTTTTCACTCTCTTGTTATCTCCTGTCTCAACTACTGCAACATTCTTCTATCTGGCCTCCCTTTGGTCTGCCTACAATCCATACTAAACACCGCAGCCAGACTCATCTTCCTCTCTAAACACACTGCCTCCACCTCCCCTCTCTATCTCTACACTGGCTTCCTGTCCCTTTCTCTTCAATCTCCTCACCAAAATTCGCAAGGTTCCCTCCTCCTCCACCACTCCTTACCTCTCCTCCCTTATCTCCATCCACACTCCTGCCCAACCCCTCCGGTCTGCTGGTGACCGCCGCCTCAACTCCAACCTAATAACTACCTCTCACTCCCAGATTTACTACAGGCAATCTTGTCAATTTTGTTTGTTTTTACTGACTATTTTAAAATCGCTGATTTCCTAATGTCGTCTCGGCCATAATATCGCCAGAGATGGTTGAATTTCAAAATCGCTATAGTCCATTTAGATCATATAGTTCTTTCCCTGGTGATTTTTCCCACTCTGAACATACAAATCTCAGATTTACTAAGGGGCGAGTTTCAAACTCACTGTAGAATGGGTGTAAAATCACCAAAGGAAATAATAGAGGTGGTTGTGAGTGTCTGACTGATCTGTTACAAATCGGCACCCACTTAGCTAAAAAAAGTTAACCAAATATGTGTAATTGTTTTAAATTTAAAAAAAATGAATGTTTCAAAACAATAAACCCTTTTGCGGCATGCTATTAACCCTTAGCCTGCTGCAGCATATAGTACTAGAAGGCACAGCATGCCTATGTATTGCAGGGCATGCTGAGCCTTTCAATACCATAAGCGGCAGCATGGCGAGGGTTAAGGTCATGCCGCCGCACACATTCCTGGGCCCCAATCCTATTTAAAATACATTTCTGTCTCCGTGCCTTTTAAAAAATACATTCATGACCACCCCAAGCTCCTTACCACAGCTTACAAGGCTCTCTCCTCCTCCACCACTCCTTACCTCTCCTCCCTTATCTCCATCCACACTCCTGCCCAACCCCTCTGGTCTGCTGGTGACCGCCGCCTCAACTCCAACCTAATAACTACCTCTCACTCCCAGATATACTAATGGCAATCTTGTCAATTTTGTTTGCTGTTTTTTTTACTGACTATTTTAAAATCGCTGATTTCCTAATGTCGTCTTGGCCCTAATATCGCCAGAGATGGTTGAATTTCAAAATCGCTATAGTCCATTTAGATCATATAGTTCTTTCCCTGGCGATTTTTCCCACTCTGAACATACAAATCTCAGATTTACTAAGGAGCGAGTTTCAAACTCACTGTAGAATGGGTGTAAAATCACCAAAGGAAATAATACAGGTGGTTGTGAGTGTCTGACTGATCTGTTACAAATCGGCACCCACTTAGACTAAAAACACACTAAAAGACACTAAAAACGCTAACCAAATATGTGTAATTGTGTTTTAAATTAAAAAAAAAATCAATGTTTCAAAACAATAAACCCTTTTGCTGCATGCTATTAACCCTTAGCCTGCTGCAGCATACAGTACTAGAAGGCACATCATGCCTATGTATTGCAGGGCATGCTGAGCCTTTTAGTACCATAAGCGGCAGCATGGCGAGGGTTAATGTCATGCCACCGCACACATTCCTGTACCCCAATCCTATTTAAAATACATTTCTGTCTCCGTGCCTTTTAAAAAACACATTCATGACCCCCCCTGCCTATTACATATCAACTAATGTCCTCTGTGCCATGCTTCAAATCTATTCTGCCCTCCCTGCCACAAAGTAAACAATGCTGCCCTCCGTGCCACAAGATAATTAATACTGCCCGCCGTGCCAACAAAAATGTTATTATATCCCCAGTTTCAACAAAAATTAATTAATGTTCCATGATACAATAATTATTTAATGTTCCCCAATATAATAATAAATAATTCTTGTCCTCCGGTCCAATAATCAATAATTGTTGTGCCACAGTACAATACTAAATATATCATGTCCTCCAGTATGTTTATATATATTTTTTTAACATATTCATAAGATAATTTTTGATGAATTATTTAACGGTAATAAATTTGTTTCATACTTGGAGTTCTGTAGTCTTGTAGGTAGTCAGGTGACGTCGGGACTCTGATGCTTCTTCTCCTGTCTGTTGGCCTCTAATAAAAATCGCCGGAAAAAAAAACTACAGCGATGTGCCGTGATTTTTTAGGGCGATTTAAAACACCCTTTAGTAAATCTAGGTTCCAGTTCAAAGACCACCCCTCTGCACTGGAACAACCTACCAGGCAATCCAACACCCTCCAAAGCCACCTTCTTCAGGCCTTCCCTTTCTCCTCCTAAGCTTTCCTGCCTTCCCCATTTTCATCCCTGTGTCTCCTGTTTGTTCACCCCCTCCCACTTAGCATGGTAGCTCGTATGTGCAGGGCCTCCACCCTCCTGTCATCACCCCTTTACATTGTCCTCATTAATTCCCACCTTTTCTCTCTACAGTCTATCACTCCTTATTCATCTGCTCCTACACACATATCCAGCATCTTTATTTTCCGTACACATGGTTGTGCTATTTTCGTACTGGATTTTATTTTTGCATTGCACTTGTATTGTATGCCTTATTTATTTGAACTTATACCTTTTCTTTTAATTGTGTTGTATATGTAACTATTGCCTTTGTAATTATAAATGCTGATAAAAATAATCATCTTTTTAGCCCTTGGAACAATGCTGATAAAATTCTCCTTGAATATGGTGATACTTTTTATTTCTGAGAAATTGGGGATGTTCAGGTCCATAGAACAAGTACATTAAATAGGTAATTATGTCTGTTATGTATCACTTCTAAATCTAAAAGTCACTACTCTTCTAATTTTACTGGATCTTTCTGCTGCTTTTGACAATGTTGTTTACTCCCTTCTCATATAAATATTACAATATCTATTTTGGACACAGCTCTTTCCTGGTTCACATACTACTTATCCAATCGCTCTTTCAGTGTTTACTTTTCTGGAAGCACCTCCCATTTTCTCCCACCATCTGTTGGAGTACCGCAAGGCTCAGTGTTGGGTCCATTGCTCTTCTCTATTTATACATCTTCCCTTGGACAGCTAATAAAGTCATTTGTATTTCAGTATCATCTCTATGCAGATGATATGCAAATCTACCGCTCCATTCCTGATATCTCACCAATCTAGAAGAGCTACTCCACTCTGTCAGTCTCTAAATTGGTTACCTGTATTTTATAGAATAAATTACAAATTCCTTTTACTAACCTACAAAGCAATCAGTAAGATTGCACCCGCATACATATTCTCATTTATCTCAAGATACATCCCAGCTCGCTCTCAGATCTTCACATGACATACAGCTCTCCTTGACACTAAACAAAAGCTCCAATTACAGGTTACAGGACTTCTCCTGGGCTGCATCCATTTTTTGGAATAACCTTCCTCGACCACGAAGATTCTCCTCTACTCTCCAAGCGCTCGCTTGAAACTCACCTCTTCAGACAAGCTTACCAAATTCCTCAACCTACCTTCTAACATGTGTCTACCCTATTTAAAACTACTATGTTATCTGGATCTCCTTTCATGATTAAAACATACTTGGACCCCTTCTCTCCATACTAAACTTCCCTTCAGTTCTGCTACTAACACTGCAGTGTGACTGGATCATACAGAAGCACTGTGTACTTTCACCATACAAGCAGGCTGGTCCATTGTGTGATATAGAGCACCAGCCCTTATGTATCAATCCTCAATATCCTATAGAGTGTAAGCTTGTGGGCAGAGGCCTTTCAGCTGTCTGTTACCACCCAGTCTTGTTCAAATGATTATTAAAATTGTAAAGCGCTATGTAACCTGATGGTGCTATATAAAACCCTATTAATAAATAAAATAATGAATATAGGATATATATTTCTGGTATACAGCCATTGTTGCCCTGCCCAAAGCTCCTGTCTGCATCAAGACTTTCATTTTGTAGAAGACTGGTTATTGTAGCAGTTGTAATTAGTGTCCATAGCAGCCGGTTCCTCAAACCAGAGAAACTCCTCATACAGGGCCGTATTCAGAGAACTGTTTTAGGTACGCTTCAACTGCGCATGTGTAGTAACTAAATTTACACTATGTTGATTTTACGCACGGAATTCCATTAGGTACAGACTTGTGAATCACACGTGGGTAGATCCGTATGGAGGGGCGTGTTTATAATCCGTCCGGAGAAAGAACCGTGTAAGTAGGTGGGGGTGGGGCATTTAAATGACCGTTTGAGGGCGTGGTTAATTAGATACGCTCTTACGGAAGTATTATATGCAAGGTCCACCTAAAAATACAGGTGCTCTATGGCACTCGTAAGTCACAGAAAACCCGTCCGTGTGAGGGGAGTGTCATGGGTGTTGTCTTGCAACGTCCGTGCGTATAATTTCGAACCTTTCGCACGGTTCTCTGAATACGGCCCACACTGCCATTGTTTCTGTCAGATAACAGTACTATGCCATGTCTCTGTTTTTAAGACATAGGGCCTGATCCAGAGCTACGATGGTACACTAAGTGTTCTAACACTCAGCATACCATCGCTGCACTCCCCCTTGCCCCAGTGTATTAACACTCGCTTACGCCGGCTGAAGGCTACCTTAACTTCAGCCGGCGTAAGCTATGCTATGCTAACGCGGCCCTCCCCCCGCCTACCTGCACTAACTGCAGCGTAGTAACGGAGGGGTACACCCCCTCCAGCATTAAAACGCTGCTGCTACGGCCGCACGATCGGGCGTTGCCGTAGCTCCATATAATGTAGTTTTTTTGTGAACTGTAGACACTAATGTATCAGTCACATTTTTGTATTCTTATGGCTTTTATAATTTAGGTGTTCCAGTTTATATGGAATAAAAATAATCTAGTGTTTCAAATAAAACATAGCAATCAATTGTTGGGCCGGATTCCTATACACTATCTACATATAATTTTGCGTACGCGTGGTCTTTAAAGCAGCCATATTCCTAGAACTGCGCTCTTAAGGAATCAAGACTCTTAAGTGAGAGTCCAGGCCTAAAAGTCACTTGCTGTACAAATGACAGCACAGATAGACAGATAGAGATTATAGTCTAGTAATATATACATAGTAATAGCAAATTACATGAAAAATAAATAAATAAAAACCATTTCATACTTACCAATTGGATCTTTATCTGTGAGGTCCAGTCTTCTAAGCTTTTAATCGGAAAGAATTGGCTTGTATTAAAAAACAAAAACAAAATCCCTTTAGCTGCTGCACACGGGTCTCGCAAGCAAAACCACCTGTCACAGAATGAGAAATCTGCTAGCCAGAAGGTGGGAAGGTAAACCCCCCCACCATACAGCAGATTTCTTATTCTGCGGCAGGCAAAAGGGTTTTCTTTTTTTTTTTTTTACAAACCATTTCTTTTAGAATACTGGACCTCAGAGATGGAGATCCAGCTGGTAAGTATGAAAGGTTTTTATTTTTAGTTTATGTATTTCTTGTGTCGGGTCAGCCCTAATATATTATAGGGGCACTACAGTCTGCAGCAGGCCGATAGGTCAGGACATGCTGCCGCTTGTGGTTCCCTATATGTCATGGCAGTCATGGAGTACTACAAGCACCACCGATGTCCAAGCTGTTAATGGTAGCCTGGGATTTCTGTGACCTGTAGTGCACCAACACAAGGGTGTATTTTGAGTTTTATTTAACTTAAAATAATTTTTTAACACTTAAAACTATAGTAACTTGCACCTCACTGAGGTGCAAATTAAAAAATATGATGTTGCCTTCAAATCACGGAGATGTGAACAAGTGAATAGGTTTTTCTCATGTGTGGACTGATTGCATTTGTTATTTTAGCTAGTAACACATATTTATGCGTTTCTTTTAGCTGTAGATTAGCGCTCACCTTACACTTTTTCCTTGTCTACCACGTATTGATTGGGGAGAGCAGACCCCAATGTTTGATTCGCAGAGCTCTATCACAGATGTAAGTTATTATTTTTCTGAATTTTTATATAACCCCTGATACTGCCATCCTGACAAAATAATCCTTTTTCTTTGTTTATACATAAGTACCAAACCCCTATTCTTCCATAAAATATATGCATGTGTCTATATTTAATAACATGAAATGCAAATCTGTTATATCATGATGCCCAAGTAGCAACATTTTTCAAGTGTTACAATCAAGAAACGAAGACTAGCTCAAAGAAAAATATATTCCATTTTTGTGGACAGTACACAAATATGCTAATGGTTGAGGGGAAAAAATCCAAAAGATCAAGTTGTATGTTAATATTTCATGTACAAATATGTATCCTAGGCGCAGGAGGTAAAGAGAAAACACTGCCAAAAGTCAGAAGTAAAATATATCCATTAATAACATTCAGAAATATATAAGGAAAGTTTCTGACACTTTGACACAATTTAAGATTCTTGGCATTCCTTTACATTCTCTATGCAGCTAAATGAAAACTGTTGTTTAATATGTTAAGGCTTATAGGCTGAGTTGTGTCAATTAACAAGGTAACCTGAACAGATACATACACATTTCAAACAGTAAAGTAGGATTACATTCCACAGTCACATCAAAATATTCTAAAACCTTACCATAAATGCATAAAATATAAAAAGAGGTAATAAAAACAACAAAATATTCACGCACTCTAAAACTGCAAGCTGGAATCTGCACCGCTGCAATACCATTATTTATGGACTGTAACTGTGTAAGAAATGAATGGATAGCTATCATTTTTATAAACATAATCAACTATTTTTGACTCTCGGCCATTCATGGGACATACCCCCATAAAAAAAAGAAGGGGGGGGTCAAAATGTTGGTGAATGAGCATTCTAAAACAAATTCAGAAATCTAATTCTACAGCTCTTAGTTATTGGCTGGACAAGAAAGAGAATAGTTATCAGAGAAGCTATTGCCACACCCGCTCCAACAATGATGTTATGAATGACATCAGGGTCTATTTAATTAAATGCTAGCAGTCAGATGAGCTAAGATAAAGGTTATGCAATGCAAAGGACTGTGGCAATATTTTCCTGTTATATGATACTTCTACTTAAAATGTAGTTCTTTAATACAATCAGATTCCACTACAATATTTGAGAAACCAGAATGTAATTTTCTTCTTGTGCAGTTCTTTAAGTATATATTCATTGATTTATATCTCACTCCTTGCTAAACAGTCTTAAAAGTAAATATTCATACGTGTGCTGTATTGTGGCTTTAGTTTACACAATAATTTATCTTAGAAAGAAATGCTATTCTTAGTTCTCCAACTTATCCCTCTTCAGCTGCTGTGGAACTACAAGACCCAGCATTTAACTAAAGCTGTACAAGCATACACTACATTAGGACCTTGAGAAATGAATTTGCAGGAAATAAGGGAGAATATAAATCTGTAAAGCTGGCCATACACTGACAGATCATTTTGTCAAAACAGATGGGAAATGTAAAAAAGGGACTTCACATAATGACATATTTAAAGGCTTTCACAAAGTTGAGTACAGAGATCTGCTGAATACGGAACACACAGATCAACCTGCTGAAAAACACAATCAACAGATCTGTAAACGATCATCTGTCATGACAATATGCTGAAAGAGACTTGTTCAGGGTGGTCTGCTGATTTGCCAGCTTTTCTGTCAGTGTGTACCTTAATGGGTACCATTTTCTGATATGCATGAAATCTGTAACTTTAGAATGCAAAATTACATGCCACTTCCCAAAAAGTAACACAGGGTTTAGAATAACACATAAACAAAATTGCATTGTTAAATCTACTTTATAAAATGTTTCATTCTGACCAAATCATTAAGGAAGAATGAAGATAATTACAAAATGCTGTTATATGAAAAGGTTCAAAATCTCTTCTGTAAATGACCATATTCCTTCACTTTGAAATGACGCGATTGATAACAACCAGTAAAAAAAAAAAGTTTTCAAAAATGTCTTTGTAAACATGATTTTAGGAGAAGTTTATTGAACATGCTTTTACTTTATGCTGCCACTGCCATCTTATGTAATTTATTTGAGGAGGTCTTCAACTATGTGTGCATGGTTTTCCATCTTGGTGTCACAGTTGATAACAGCAGAAGAGGTTGGGACTGTCAAACAGTAAGGTTCTTTGGTGCAGCAAAGTAATTTGGACATGACGATTTGTTTTACATTTCAAAAGTAGCTCATTAAATCAATTTTTGTAGAAATAAATAATCTAAGATTAATTCTCATGACTCCTCAATTAATGCATTTGTGAACTTTTTATGCAATGACCACGTATAATGTTTAAGAAACATGCCTGAATGACACATTTGAATAGTATGTGTGGGCAATATATTATATATATTTTAACCTGTAATGGCCTAATTTTAGGGCTTTAGGGTATATAAGGCAGTTGTGAATGTTAAATAGATGTTGAGAAAATATAGCTATTTAAGAGTTGAATAAGTGACAGAAGAGAAGAACAATGTATGTATAGTTCTTTCCTAAATATGAAAATACGAATAAAAATCATCCTCTTTAGATGATATAAAGCCAGTTATTAGAGATATTCAATATTCCATTAACATAAAAATAAAATCCTGTGATATAAGTCTTTCAACTAAAATGATTTGAAAAATAGAACAATTAATCCCTATGAGACCTTGCACATAGAAAGCTAGCCAATATGGTTAAAGGGAATTAGGTTTACGAAGGCTATGAAAGTAGAGCAGGTAACTATAAAAGAAAAGCCTGCTACAATAAAAAGAACTAGTAAAACATCATATTAACCCATCCTTTCCCAAACTACATCTTTAGTGTTTTAGCAATTTACAAGGTACCTCTTCTGTGAACTACAAAATTAGTATAAAAATTAGTTACATAATCAAAATTATTGATTTCTAAAAGAAATAAATTCATGGTCATAGGTTAAAGATTTGTGTTGGTGCCTGCACCTCTCTGTTCACTGCACAATATCGCCTATATGCAAAATAATACATATAGTATACAACAGGAGGGCAAATGCCTGGGAACTGAACGGATCATAAAAATGGTTCTTTAGTTTGATGCTGGTGAAAGCTTATTGACTGGGTTGTAGTCCTGTAACATGTTCTTAAGGTACCTTAACCTTATCAGTTGTTAAATTAAGCATGTGAATATTGTTGGTGCCCTGCAAGCAGGATCTGGTTAGGAATCCAAGCTTTATTGCCATTTTTAAGTAGACACCATTTGTTTATGTTTGGCATGATGCGTTATGAATTCTGCAGTTGATAGTTCCTTGTTCTCCTTGCTTTTGTAAGTAGATCACGGACAGATTTCCTGTCAGTGCCACGACAGTAGGGATAGACAACGCTCTCAGTCCCCAGCACGTGCAACGCAAGGCAGCTTTCTCTGACCTGCAGCTGAGGTGAGCATGTGTGCAGTGTTATTTTGAGACACAACATAGTGTTGTCAGTTTGAGAGTTTTGCAGATTATCTTGCTGTGTCCATAAAGCCAGTATTTCTCAAGAAGACTAGTAAACACTAGTTTCCCAATAAATCTGTAAAAAGAAATAATATAGTTAGAAACACTAAACCAAGAATAACAAACAAAAATAAATGTGATCATTTAGTGTCTTAATTTTTTTCACTAATATTAGAATATAATTTCAACAAGCTCTGCCGTACCTGTACTTAACTGGGAACCCAGCTGTGGTTGTTGTTCTGGTTGGTGCCAGGGTGTAAGGTTTCAAAGTTAAAATCCAGGCCGCCTTCATCCATAAGCTCATTGTTAATAATGTATTCTACATCACACTCTAGATTCTCAAGGAACATGTCCATGTCCAAATCAGTGGGAAGACGTTCTGAATTAGCACCAAAGGATTCTGGCTTAGAGGATGGCATAGAAGATGCTGGGGGAAGTCCCAGCATTGAGAGGCTGTTTGGAGGCACTAGAGCACTTAGAGAAACAGGTGGATGCTCTGGTGTCCTACCTTTATTTGGACCACCAAGCATAAGGAGGTTCTGCCCACCACTCTGCCCCAAAACTGGGTCTACTTGAGACATCATCACATTGCTTGGGGGAGGAGAATCGGATGTCAGGAGTGCTTCAAGAGTCTGAGGTCGCTGGAAGCGTCCAGAGGAGTTTCGCACAGGGGAGACATCTGCTGGGCTGAAGAGAGAGTTACCAAAGGATAGAGCCTGGTGCTGGTGCATTGTAAAACTGGAGGTTCCATGCAACAAGGATTGGGTTGAAGTTAGAGGGGGTCCTGATGACAGCAATGTTAAACCGTCAATAAGCTCCAACTCCTCTGTCACAGTTGGGGGAACACTGTTCGAGAAGCCGAGTGAAGAATGTAGCTCTTCATCTGCTACATCATCCTGTTCTGTCAGGATAGGGGACAGTCGAACACTTAGATTGCTAGCATTGGAACCTGTGCGAGGTCGAAAACTGGTCCATACATCAGGATCATCAGTGCTACGTGAAGAAGGGCTACCAGGCCATTTTGTAGTCTGGGAACCAGGGCTTCCTGCAGGAGCTTCTCCAGGTCCTGGCGTTTTCTTCTTAGATAGCTTACTCCGCACTTTCGCAAGTTTACTGCTGTTGTCCATTGATGCGGCTCTTCGGCGTGGAGCTTTGCCACTCTT
>WWET01002094.1:272964-290142 GCA_011038615.1 Limnodynastes dumerilii
TAATGTGCAGGGGGGGGCAGGGAAGGGATTTCCGTGTGTATTTTCCTTCTTAGGAAAGACCGCAAGAACCGCCAGCTATTTACAGGCAATGCTGGCCAGCAGCGCTCACGCCCCCAACTACACTGATTAGTGTCCTGGATGCCACAAGCGCAGAGAAAAGTGTCGGTGATTCAGAAGTAACCAGTGTACATTTTGTCACACTGATTGTGCAGTATGTAATAATTATTGTTGTTATACTAATAATTGGCTATACAATTTACCCCTTTATCCTGTTACACTTTATTGACAGAAGGTTTCTTCTTTATGCCCCAAATATGAGAAATTATCATTTTAATAATTACTTATGAGTATTATCATAACGTATTCTCAAGGAACCATCAAATACAACTCTTTATCTGCTGTAAATTCCCATGAATCATATTTTTTTTTTACAAAATGCAGACTTCTGTCCCTATGTTCCCAAAGTTGACTCTACCATGGGGCAACGGGAGGCTACTCCCCTTGCAGAAGGAAAAAACAAAGGGGGCACAAAAGACGTGACCCACAACAGACAGCTGCTTAGAAGTGCACTAATCCCAGAGCTAAATAACTGAATTCACAGAAGGCAGAAAAAAGTAGATTTTAAGAAATAACATTTAATAAATACATCATGTTAAAAAATATATAATAAAAAGATAGCTTGAGGTGAAATATATCAAAAGATATTATCAGATGATAACATTCCATGTATATCACATAGCGGCAGCAGAAAGGACAGATGCAATACAAATAAAATACATTAGGAACACGCTCATAGGACCCCTAACCTCAAAGTAACAGGAACCTAACCCTGTAGATATGGGACACACTAGCGGCCTCATGGTCTGCCTTCACCACAGCTCCTTGATAAAGCCGACAACCCGGCGAAACGTGTGATATACATGGAATGATATACATGAAATGCTGTCATCTGATAATATCCTGTGATATATTTCGCCTCAAGCTGTCTTTTTATTATATATTTTTTAACATGATGTATTTATTAAAGGTTATTTCTTAAAATCTACTGTGTTATGCCTTCTGTGAATTCAGTTATTATGCTCTGGGATTAGTGCACTTCCAAGCAGCTGTCTGTTGTGGGTCACGTCTTTTGTGCCCCCTTTGTTTTTTCCTTTTGCATTATTGTTACAGTTGTACTATAGTTGCACCTCTCGGATTGGAGAGTTAGCCCAGTCATTATTAAGCTAGTGTGGTGGACTTACTTATCTATTCTCTACTCCCCTTGCAAGCAATGGATTCTGCTAGCAGACCCCTACCATAAAATTTCCAACGCGTCCATGCACAAAATAAGGATGCATCAAATGTATGGATAGTATAGATAGGACAGTATGGAGGGCGCTTAGCACACCCTTACTGTACTATTACCATACTGTCTATCACTGTAAAGCCTGCAGAAACCCCTCCATTGCGGAAGTCTGGATCCCTATCTGTAAGTGCTGCCCCCAAAAAGCAGTAGTTTCCTATCTTTGCAATTTGAAAAAAAATTATTGATTTAAGACTACTCTGTGTGGGAGCAGTTAATGTTTGCAAACAGTGCTCTAACACTTAATGATATACAGCCTCCACATCCTGTAAAGTTTAGCAGCCTCCAAGGTTTCTGACAATCCAGACCCTTATTCATAATTTATTTAGCTGGGCCAATATAGATAGAGGTCAAAAATGGATGTTGTCCTTTAAAAATATTCTCTGTCTGTTAACCCCTTGTAAAACTCCAACAATCCTATAGTAAGATAATTACAATGCACTTGTATTAAAAACTCCACATAGTTTAGCTTGAAGCATCGTATGAAGATTGAACAGCCTATATACAATAGATAAATATAGGCCTCTGCTCTGTGGAGATTTAAAGATGGATCCTCACTGTATCCTAACTCTCGTGCAGGCAAAGGGTGGTCACTCTTCTTGCATGCAATGGAGTTATGAAAGCATAACCCTTCCTTAATACTTTACACACCTTGACTGAACTATTTATATAACTCCCACATTGCGTACACACTGTATACATCCCTCCCCAGCAGAAACACTTCCAGATCCATAATGGAGGTTCAGTGTGTCACCACGTTGCAAGTCCCTGCTGCGAATTCTGGACAGCTGAAAGCTGTTTTTCGGCTGTCCCTAATTCGAATGCGAGCCCTCATAGAATTTTTTTTTTTATGAATGGGTATGTGATTCACATACTCACCCATTCACTTTCAGAAGCGCTGTCTCCAGGGACTTACGGTTAGGCTGCGTGGGGGAAGATTTAGGACTAGGCTGCGGGAGGGACTTAGGGTTAGGCTGCGGGGGGTGGGGGAGACATAGGGTTTGGGTTAGGGAGCGGGTTGAAGGAAAATCACCTGTGTTTGGTGCTCCCGGGATTAATTGCTATGCCATTGCATAAGCAATCGATATCCCACCGCATGGCCCTTTCAAAATAGGGCTGTTCACTACGGGGGCCCACACTCCTGTGACCATGGGCTGGATCCAGACTTAAGTGCTTGAAATTAGTTACTCCTGGGCTAAACCATGTTCCAAGGGTCCCCGGTGCCTCTCCGTCAGCGGTCCTGGACGCCCCCTTGACATTTTTTTGGGGGGAGCGCCGTGCTCCCTCGCCCTTCCACCCGTTCCGACGTCCATGTGTGTGTGTTAATATTTATTTTTGTACTTATGGGTTTAATATTTTCATTCTAGTTTTAACTGGTACTTTCTCTTACTCTGTGTTACCATAGATCACCCCCCTATGCACCCATATAGGGCCTGCCAGAGCCTTGCAGCCCTCTGCCACTTCATTACATGCGGTGTCCTTTAATGCCTAGTGGTGATCTGCATTAAATGTATGGCCCCAATCAACTCGCCAGCTGGCATGACATTTCTGCTGCCCATGCTCAAAACTGAAAAAGCATCCAGGGATGTCCCATTCAAATCACAGCGCAACCCTGGCATCCAGGGTTTGCACTCTGAGGGGCGTGTTGAGGGAATAAAGGGGTGGAGACGTGTAGTCAATGTAAAGTAAGGGTGTGCACACAATCATGGTCACGGAATATTCCTGCATCTATTACGGTAGCTGATTTTTATGCGCATTTATCTTTCCCGAAAAATACGCAGCATTAGCTTCACACCCGAGTTATTCGCAGTGCAAAGCTAATTGAATCTGGCCCATAGGCCTGATTCAGTAAGCCTCGCAACCGCCTATTTGGCGGTGCAAAGCTAATTCTGTAAAAAAAAAAAAAATCAGATTTATTATCGAAATTTCATAGAGACATGCATATAAATCAGCTACCGTAATAGACAGGAAAACGTGCACCACAAACATTTTCCCGTCTATTGCGTTGCAAATTGTTAATTGAATCAGGTCCAAAACCTCATTTAGGTTGAAGAAAAAGGGAAGCTTAACACTGGGTAAGTAGACACAGCGTTTTAACTTTCCCAGACTGTAGGTTAAGGAGTGGCAGTAGTAGCAGCCAGAAAGTCACAAGTGTCAGTAAGGTGATGGGCTGTATATTCGGTATATTGTTTCAGAACACAATATGGCTGACTAACCAGAAGGTACACATATGAGAAATCCGAAAATGTTTATAGACATAAATCATAGTTGCCAACTCTCCCTGAATATCAGGGAGACTCCCTGAAGATTGGGTAATCTCCCTGACTCCCTGAAGTGTTTGGTAATCTCCCTGATTCTAATTTCATCCATTGAGGTCTATAGAGATGACCACTTTCATGGAGGCCAAAATGTAATGAAAGACTCTGCTGCAGTGTCACTTTTATCTTTTCCATAAAGATAGTACTGAAAGTATTCACTGACAATTTAATAATCAATAAATACTGATACTGCCATTTTTATTGTGGAATAATTTTCCTGCCAGTGCTAGATACACCTATGGGTGGAGCTATTTACAGGACACACCTCTTTGGTGGTACAGGACACACCCCGTTGGTGCAGTGCCTTGATAGTGGTCTTACAATCTCCCTAATATTCATTTGCAAAAGTAGGCAACCATGACATAAATCAATATATTTTCATCAAGGAATGAACACCAGTCACAACAAATAAAGATCAAATTTCGCTCCCTCAAAACCCAGCATAGTGCTGCCAATGTAATAGGGCTGCTTGTCTGTTGTGCACATTTAAATTGCTGACATCATAAAAAACCGTCAATAAATCTGCTATAAGCAAGTTAGGAATAGCGAGCCTATCTATGTGATGCCTTGCCTGCACAGTAATGCAATCATGAAATGCGCTCTACATTTGTCATGCTGCAGATTTATTACAACCCTCGCTCACTCCGCCTCACTTAGCCGACAGCCGTGGACCAATATTCAGCTGCGCATGCGCACGATGACTTTGCTGTTCGCAGCTTGAATAACGCGTAGCAGCACAAAGTGCGCATGTGTAGTGTGGGCTCACGGCCGGGTGTGTCGGTTCCGCCGTCTATTGGTCCTGGTTTCCGGTCAGTATGTCGGACGCCTCGGTGGCCGATACCCGCCGTCTAAACTCCAAGCCACAGGATCTAACGGACGCCTATGGTCCGCCCAGCAACTTCCTGGAGATCGATATCTTTAACCCACAGACGGTGGGAGTTGGACGGAACCGATATACAGTATATGAGGTCCGCATGCGGGTGAGTGTCCCAGAGATACGGAGGCTGCTTATTCTCAATTCCACTGTCATTTCTATGCACTTGCCTAAACGTGAATGTGGAAGAGAGACCCGACAGTGTATACAGTGTTAGATATGCACCTCGACCCCTATTGGAATGGTGCTTGGGCGCTTCCCATGGGTTCCTGACACAGTATGGACTTGAGTGGGCGTAACAACCCCTGTCACCTAGTGGATCGCTGCATAGTGCTGTAGTGGCAGTTCACCTGGTGGTTGCTGTGGGCTTGGAGCACTGTGTGGGGGGTGAGCCAGCTCCTGTCACCTGAGGGAGCACTGTGTGGGGGGTGAGCCAGCTCCTGTCACCTGAGGGAGCACCGTGTGGGGGGTGAGCCAGCTCCTGTCACCTGAGGGAGCACTGTGTGGGGGGTGAGCCAGCTCCTGTCACCTGAGGGAGCACCGTGTGGGGGGTGAGCCAGCTCCTGTCACCTGAGGGAGCACCGTGTGGGGGGTGAGCCAGCTCCTGTCACCTGAGGGAGCACCGTGTGGGGGGTGAGCCAGCTCCTGTCACCTGAGGGAGCACCGTGTGGGGGGTGAGCCAGCTCCTGTCACCTGAGGGAGCACCGTGTGGGGGGTGAGCCAGCTCCTGTCACCTGAGGGAGCACCGTGTGGGGGGTGAGCCAGCTCCTGTCACCTGAGGGAGCACCGTGTGGGGGGTGAGCCAGCTCCTGTCACCTGAGGGAGCACCGTGTGGGGGGTGAGCCAGCTCCTGTCACCTGAGGGAGCACCGTGTGGGGGGTGAGCCAGCTCCTGTCACCTGAGGGAGCACCGTGTGGGGGGTGAGCCAGCTCCTGTCACCTGAGGGAGCACCGTGTGGGGGGTGAGCCAGCTCCTGTCACCTGAGGGAGCACCGTGTGGGGGGTGAGCCAGCTCCTGTCACCTGAGGGAGCACCGTGTGGGGGGTGAGCCAGCTCCTGTCACCTGAGGGAGCACCGTGTGGGGGGTGAGCCAGCTCCTGTCACCTGAGGGAGCACCGTGTGGGGGGTGAGCCAGCTCCTGTCACCTGAGGGAGCACCGTGTGGGGGGTGAGCCAGCTCCTGTCACCTGAGGGAGCACCGTGTGGGGGGTGAGCCAGCTCCTGTCACCTGAGGGAGCACCGTGTGGGGGGTGAGCCAGCTCCTGTCACCTGAGGGAGCACCGTGTGGGGGGTGAGCCAGCTCCTGTCACCTGAGGGAGCACCGTGTGGGGGGTGAGCCAGCTCCTGTCACCTGAGGGAGCACCGTGTGGGGGGTGAGCCAGCTCCTGTCACCTGAGGGAGCACCGTGTGGGGGGTGAGCCAGCTCCTGTCACCTGAGGGAGCACCGTGTGGGGGGTGAGCCAGCTCCTGTCACCTGAGGGAGCACCGTGTGGGGGGTGAGCCAGCTCCTGTCACCTGAGGGAGCACCGTGTGGGGGGTGAGCCAGCTCCTGTCACCTGAGGGAGCACCGTGTGGGGGGTGAGCCAGCTCCTGTCACCTGAGGGAGCACCGTGTGGGGGGTGAGCCAGCTCCTGTCACCTGAGGGAGCACCGTGTGGGGGGTGAGCCAGCTCCTGTCACCTGAGGGAGCACCGTGTGGGGGGTGAGCCAGCTCCTGTCACCTGAGGGAGCACCGTGTGGGGGGTGAGCCAGCTCCTGTCACCTGAGGGAGCACCGTGTGGGGGGTGAGCCAGCTCCTGTCACCTGAGGGAGCACCGTGTGGGGGGTGAGCCAGCTCCTGTCACCTGAGGGAGCACCGTGTGGGGGGTGAGCCAGCTCCTGTCACCTGAGGGAGCACCGTGTGGGGGGTGAGCCAGCTCCTGTCACCTGAGGGAGCACCGTGTGGGGGGTGAGCCAGCTCCTGTCACCTGAGGGAGCACCGTGTGGGGGGTGAGCCAGCTCCTGTCACCTGAGGGAGCACCGTGTGGGGGGTGAGCCAGCTCCTGTCACCTGAGGGAGCACCGTGTGGGGGGTGAGCCAGCTCCTGTCACCTGAGGGAGCACCGTGTGGGGGGTGAGCCAGCTCCTGTCACCTGAGGGAGCACCGTGTGGGGGGTGAGCCAGCTCCTGTCACCTGAGGGAGCACCGTGTGGGGGGTGAGCCAGCTCCTGTCACCTGAGGGAGCACCGTGTGGGGGGTGAGCCAGCTCCTGTCACCTGAGGGAGCACCGTGTGGGGGGTGAGCCAGCTCCTGTCACCTGAGGGAGCACCGTGTGGGGGGTGAGCCAGCTCCTGTCACCTGAGGGAGCACCGTGTGGGGGGTGAGCCAGCTCCTGTCACCTGAGGGAGCACCGTGTGGGGGGTGAGCCAGCTCCTGTCACCTGAGGGAGCACCGTGTGGGGGGTGAGCCAGCTCCTGTCACCTGAGGGAGCACCGTGTGGGGGGTGAGCCAGCTCCTGTCACCTGAGGGAGCACCGTGTGGGGGGTGAGCCAGCTCCTGTCACCTGAGGGAGCACCGTGTGGGGGGTGAGCCAGCTCCTGTCACCTGAGGGAGCACCGTGTGGGGGGTGAGCCAGCTCCTGTCACCTGAGGGAGCACCGTGTGGGGGGTGAGCCAGCTCCTGTCACCTGAGGGAGCACCGTGTGGGGGGTGAGCCAGCTCCTGTCACCTGAGGGAGCACCGTGTGGGGGGTGAGCCAGCTCCTGTCACCTGAGGGAGCACCGTGTGGGGGGTGAGCCAGCTCCTGTCACCTGAGGGAGCACCGTGTGGGGGGTGAGCCAGCTCCTGTCACCTGAGGGAGCACCGTGTGGGGGGTGAGCCAGCTCCTGTCACCTGAGGGAGCACCGTGTGGGGGGTGAGCCAGCTCCTGTCACCTGAGGGAGCACCGTGTGGGGGGTGAGCCAGCTCCTGTCACCTGAGGGAGCACCGTGTGGGGGGTGAGCCAGCTCCTGTCACCTGAGGGAGCACCGTGTGGGGGGTGAGCCAGCTCCTGTCACCTGAGGGAGCACCGTGTGGGGGGTGAGCCAGCTCCTGTCACCTGAGGGAGCACCGTGTGGGGGGTGAGCCAGCTCCTGTCACCTGAGGGAGCACCGTGTGGGGGGTGAGCCAGCTCCTGTCACCTGAGGGAGCACCGTGTGGGGGGTGAGCCAGCTCCTGTCACCTGAGGGAGCACCGTGTGGGGGGTGAGCCAGCTCCTGTCACCTGAGGGAGCACCGTGTGGGGGGTGAGCCAGCTCCTGTCACCTGAGGGAGCACCGTGTGGGGGGTGAGCCAGCTCCTGTCACCTGAGGGAGCACCGTGTGGGGGGTGAGCCAGCTCCTGTCACCTGAGGGAGCACCGTGTGGGGGGTGAGCCAGCTCCTGTCACCTGAGGGAGCACCGTGTGGGGGGTGAGCCAGCTCCTGTCACCTGAGGGAGCACCGTGTGGGGGGTGAGCCAGCTCCTGTCACCTGAGGGAGCACCGTGTGGGGGGTGAGCCAGCTCCTGTCACCTGAGGGAGCACCGTGTGGGGGGTGAGCCAGCTCCTGTCACCTGAGGGAGCACCGTGTGGGGGGTGAGCCAGCTCCTGTCACCTGAGGGAGCACCGTGTGGGGGGTGAGCCAGCTCCTGTCACCTGAGGGAGCACCGTGTGAAATACCCGGGATTTTGCCGAGACCCGTTTTTTTGCGAAAATCCCGGGTATTTGGTGGTGATGTGAAAGGGTATACTTTAAAGCTGTCAGAGCAGCATAGTACATAGATATATAGCAGCAGCTATTGCATGCAGTAATACAGATAAGAATAAGCCGAAGCTGTGCTTCATACAGCGCGTTTTCGGCTGATCCCTGTCTGTACTACTCCTGCAATAGCCGCTGCTGTATATCTATGTACTGTGCTGCTCTGACAGCTATAAAGTATACCTTCAAAGCTGTCACAGCAGCTTTGTACATAGATATAAGTCAGCAGCAGCTTTGTAGAACAGGGAGCCATTCAGCTTGCTGATTGGCTCCCTTAAAATATTGTGAGCTTTCCCCCGATTTAAATCAAACATGTCAAAAGATCAAATAATCTTATTTGCCGTTTCAGATTTGATCTGTACCATACACTAGAGCGATTATTTGCCTGATCACGCGATAATTGGGTGATCGGGATGATAATCACTCTAATGTATGGCCACCTTAATGCTAATACTAAATCTCTCAATAAAAAAATCTCCCCTTTGGGCAGGTATCTATAGGAGTCCCATTTAACTGCCGGGTTTTATAAAATTTGATAACCACATTAAAACAATATCCGTTAACCAATCGTGATGCAGCTCTTTGGGCTTGAGGTCCTTTTCAATTTTAAAAGCCAATAGCGTTTAGCAATTTGTGAATTTGCAGACAATCATGGTTCTAGCCCAATTATATTTTTGCCCCAGAGACCACCAAGAAGCTCATCTTATGCTAAAATGGCTAATGAAAACAATAATAAACATGCTTTTACTAGCTGGTTTGTTGGCATTTATGCTAGACTAGATTCACATACATTTTTTTAATGAATGTGAGATTCACTACCACAAAATGATCTTTTATTGCCATTGCACTAGAGATATTTTACAATAAAGTAATTTTCTAATAACTTTTATCTGTAAAATCCTCACTTTTTTTCACAATCTTTCTAGACAAACCTGCCCATATTTAAATTGAAGGACTCCACTGTTAGAAGGCGATACAGTGACTTTGAGTGGTTAAAGAATGAGCTGGAGCGAGACAGCAAGGTGAGACTTGTTTTGATTATATAAGCATAACAATTATCTTCTTGGAAAGATACTACTATTGAAGGGAAAAAGGTGACTTCAAATAAATGGTTGTCTTATAGATTGTGGTTCCACCATTACCTGGTAAAGCATTGAAGCGACAGCTCCCCTTTCGAGGAGATGAGGGGATTTTTGAAGAGTCCTTCATTGAAGAGCGACAGCAAGGGCTCGAGCAGTTTATTAACAAGTAAGATTGCTTTCTTGCCTGTTTCGATACTATAATCATGGTAGCCATATTAGCGATTGTCATTTCATGTACAGGCTAGTGGGTGATTCATTTTCACAATCTCTAGTATGCCTATACCATTATTCTCATGTATTCCATACTGTGCAGTGCATGCCAAATGCTGGAATATACTTTATATTGTGCCACTTATAATAGGCAGCTTTTATTGTACAGGGAAAATGTCAGTATTTGGTAGCAACTGAAAAAAGTGTAGCATTCTTTGTGTTCTTGGAGTGCATGCCATTTGTACATAGCTCATGAAGGCTTATGACTTCTATATAAATCTACATTGCTGTCTTTTAACCTATAAGTATAGCTATCCACCTGTGCTATCCAATCTCTCCCAAACAGTGCAGTTTTCTTCAATCTTCTGCATAAATTAAACCCTTCTTGTAGGAAGATATGATAGAATGATCTGAAGAAAACAATAAACACTTTAATTTAATACATTAAAAAAAAAAGACACCCTGTGTCCATATAGAAATGTTTTGTGCACTGTATGGATTAATAGAACAGCATTGGCATAGATCATGCATGTGGTAATGTAGTACAATTCATGTGCCAATGTCCGGAGGATGGCAGTCTCTTATGTCTCCATGAATGGGAGAGTCTCTTTACTGAGCACACCTGTATAGAGAGAAGTTCATGCGCAGTCTGTTTGGTTACCGTTCAAGCACCATATAAAATATGGAAACAATACATTTGCAACATATTCTATGTCTGGATGAGCGACTAATCACTCTTCATTAAATTACCTATTCGCTGTGTGAACAGAAAAACTTTTCCTATTTGCAAGCATTTGTTTTCCTACTGTGGAGGAAGGCAGGGCCATCGTTGGAGTTTAAAGGTCCTGGGGTAAAGCCTTCTAGGGGCCACCACCTTCCACCAACTGGCGCATATGCAGTTCAGGTGCCATTCTGCACATACACTGATTGACTGCAGCTGAGAGCTGTTTCTAAACTTAAGTTGATAGCTGCTTCAAAGCCATGGCTGCCTGCTGCAGCATATAAGTAGTGTGCCATAGTTCTGTAGATGATGCTGCCAGAGAGTAGTAGACGCTTGGTTGGCTGGAGCTCCAATCCCCTTTGCTACTAATCCCTGGCAGTATCAAATACAGAGCTGAGACAGGCTACTGACATATTATAGGAGGTGCCCGTGGCTCACAAACACCAATTTTGATCTTAAAACCCTTATTTGACAAAACGGCATAATCCATAAAATGGATTTGTATTCATTTAAATTACATTGGTACTGGTTTGATCTTGAAGCACTTGGAAGGGATAAAAGCTGTAGCAGTAGGGGCCTAAGCATAGCTGTAAATCCTAATTATCCGTCTGGAAACAGTTATGTAGCCTTGGTAGCATCGGTCCAGTGGCTTCAGTTTTATTCTCTGTCCCTGTTGGTTTAAAGCCTGTTGCCTTTTTTTTTCGTTAATGAAAAAGTAATTCTGTGCCAAAGCCAAACTAACGCATATTTGCAATATATGATCTACTAGTGTGATTTTGGTCAAGAATACTACTACTGCTGAAGCACAAATGTAACTTCATTCTTAGATATGATGACTTTAATATTATTTGAGGTTATGATTTGGTGAACGTCCTTTAATACATGCCATATTGTTTCCTTTCAGAATCGCTGGACATCCCCTTGCTCAGAACGAGCGGTGCCTGCATATGTTCTTGCAGGACGAAACAATTGATAGAAACTATGTACCAGGCAAAGTGCGCCAATGAGATTTCTAGGCACATCTTTCCCCACACACACCATTGCCTGCTAAATTGCATTTATTTTTACACTATATATCCACTTGTCCTCTCATTAGGGCCCCCTTGTCCTTTATGAGACCATCCCATGTCTTTTTTTTTTTTTTTTTTTTTTCTCTCTTAATTTCAATTTTTTTACCTGTCAATATCACTCTATCTCTCTGAATGCTGCAACTAGTAGAATTAATCACGTTCATTACCATCCTCTCCCTTGCCTGGAGTTAGGGAGTGATTCAACCTGGCATTTTTTTTTCTTCCATATTACTAGCTCTGAGATTTGAGTCATACTGACCTAGTAATAACACCAAACACCATTCTCAGGTGAATGTTCAGAGCAACATCCATCAAAAATACTTTTGTTCTAGTGAGCATTCATACACATCCTGGAGTGCTATTGCAAGTGGAATATTTTCTTCCCTTTTATTAGTCAAATTCAATCTAACTTGTTGTGCCCCACGTCTTGCAGTGACTAAGCAAGTATGCACCTTCTCTGTGTTATCACTACAAGAGTGTTGTTCATTTCATATTCAAAGCAAAGACCATAGATAATGTATAGGCATCTATTTGCTGCACAGCCAAAAATGTGTGTTCTCTGATATGTAAGTGGTTATAACAAATCAAAACCGCTCCAGTTGAGCCCTGTTCCGGCAAATACATTACAACAATGAAGATCAGAAGTAAAGTCTATGTGGATCTGCTGCTCAATCTTCTCTCTACTGCAGAAGAGAGAGAAGAGCTTTCCAAACAAAGTGAAAGAAGTATAAATATGAGCTACAAGCATTATTTTCTGACCACAAGGAACTAGGCTGTTCCATACACTGTTCTTTGTGAAGCATGGGGTGTATGGTCATTGGTCAGCTCTGGAAATTTAGGCAGTGAAGGACACGTCTTTTATTAAACAGCTTCCTATGTTTTTTTTTTGTTTGTTTGTTTTGCTAAATATATAGTTAGCACTTGTGGTTGATTGGGGAAAAGCATATTTATTAAAGATCAGCTTTGGGCTGGAAAGCATAGTGGCTCTTGTTAAATGAGAATTGTTTTGGCTGTCACTGTGACCCTCTGTATGGACTGACCAGTTACACTCAGGCCTGGGCTTATGAGCAATCTTTGCTGCTTGTGTCCTTGTGCTGGAGACCATGTCTGTGTATATAAATATCTATATCTGACATTTGGTCTGTGAGTCGTCACTGTATTGCTTCATCGATTGCAGATATGTTTCACACCTGTGGGAAAATTGTACTAATATGCATATTGTTGAACACGTGTACAAGTTTTGACTCTAAATTCTGAACCATGCGCTACTCTTTCTCTACACTTCCTGTTACTTTAACAGAATGGTATGCTCAACAGAACTTCTAACATTACAGCCTGTGTTACATGACCCCTCTAGGTGTCTCTAAGAAAACAATCATCCAGAAAGTAACAACAAGTAGTAAGCTTAAAAAATAAATTTCTGGGAAATAACATGTACACAGACCTAATTATTGTGGACCAGATCATGTACTTTCACCAGATCCCCAGTGTATCCCTAAACCATTACTTTTACACAGATAGACAGCAAAACGATGACTTAAATTTTCTGTGCAGTCCTCACTTGAAATGGGGGGCAGTATGGAAGTTTGGATATATGGGCTGAAAAATGTCCTTACTGTATCATTTACAACCCCTCCCCCACCTTGTCAGACTTTCACTAAAGAAGGTGCACACACGCAGAATGCGGTCACTTTTCACTGCTTGTTGGTGGAAAACGATCGTTTTACATATGTCTGGATCAGGTCACATGTTCCCAGTTAGCCCAGTGGATGCTTGCCTGTGTTGCCAGTAATTGCGAAGGGTGTATATATTATCAGTAATCTGATTCATTGTTGTGTCCCGCTTTAGGAAATCTTGGTCATTTGAGGTAAATGGGAATGCCAAGTGTGGCCAGAAATTTTGTGTGTTTTAGCTATTTGTTCCTAATTATGGAAAGTCACAAGCATTTGAAATATTTTAACAGATATTTACAATTCTCTAAGGTCAAGCGTCCTCTTATTTGACCACTTTTAATTTTTGTTTAATTGTTTTTTTTTTTATGAGACGTTCGCTATAACTGATTGCAGTATTATTGATGTGACCAAGCCATAGAGATATTGCTTACAGGCGATCCCAACATCTAGCTTCTAGCAATGGTCTTTGCAGTATAAAATTGCACTGTGCTGCCTTTCACTGTTTTGTTATTTGCAGGTTATTTTATGTATCCTTACATTTTTTTCAAGCTTTTTGTTTGTAAATGTCCTAGCCTGGTTACTAGAAATTTACTATAATTTGTTTTTATAGGGACATAACTTTATTCTTTACTAAACTGCAGCATTAGTCACGGGCCTGAGAAGGCAATTTTGCCTCCTTTATTACCCTATGAGGTACCTAATTTATTGCTAGCTGTGATTCCCTCCTGCAAAGTGCTTTTGAGAACCAAAAGGGCAATCCTTTGTTTACAGAACTATTTAATATGGTAGACCTATTGCACAGGTTTGTCAGATGTCCTGCTATGCTTAAAATTGTTTTGAAATCTGGACACCCTATTTATTGTATTTTAACTATAAAAAATATTTGCCAAATGTAATACAGATGACTAGATAAGCTTGATAAACTGAACCCCCTCAACCTGAATCATTTAAAAATATTTTCTGTGTATTTGTTTGACTTGATCTCATTCAAAATTGATGTAAGATTAATGTGTAGTTTTCTAGTCTTTGGATTCTATATTTTTTGTACTCTTTAGTACCTCTGTTGTTAAATACCTGATTATTTCTTGATTTCATCATTTTCTTGTATAAAACTGTATTTGAATTGCATCACATATGTATAAATTATAGCTTAAGGGTTCTGTACTACATACATTTATATAACTGGCAAAAGGAACCAAAGCTGAACTCAGGCATACCTTTCCTGTTTCCTACCATTCCTAAGTATGTTAGTCAAGCACTATTTAAGGACATGTCTGCAACAAATTAGTATTGTATGTACAGACTATTGAACCAATATGAATTTATTCAGAATTATTACATTAACCGTGGGCCTTTCTGACTCATTTATTCAGTGATCCATATATTCTAGAAAATATAAATATGCTGTGTACCAAGGTGTCGTGCAATAAATGCTCGTCTGCGTTACAGGTACATATATATATATATATATATATGTATGTATGTATATGTCATAATACTATTATAAGAAATACACACATGTGCTCCAGACTTTAATGAACTATTAGAAAAATATTAATTGGCCGTTTGAAGCAGTGTACACAATGCAATGTGCATGATATAACACCGTCATTTACTGGATCTTTTACACAGCACAGCCTATCTACACATACCATGCAGGAATTGTCCTTGTACATGTGTGTACACTAGTAACCAGATCCTCTGTTCCGATTTCCAAAGATATGGCTCACATTTTTTCTGCTTTTGCGTTGTTTTAGAACACATTCTGCCCTAAGCACTAAATAGTAAAATGGTACTTCAGGTACTAAAGAGCTGGATTGTTTTCACAAGTTGTATTACAATTTACAGTATAGATATGTCAACACAGCGTATATGTGGCTTTCAAACTGCCTCCATGTTATGTTGACAGGAATTAGAAAATTTAAGGTAGGGGTATGCCTATTGCAAGCCTGTTGGTTTTAGATGCTGCAGACCTATGGTTGAGGATCCCCATGCATCCATTAAGGTGTGATACTAGAAGGCATAGGTCATAGTTAATAAAGTATCTAGAGGGCTGAATAGATTATGCAGAAAATGTACTTTAAAACCACTGCAAAATATGTAAGTAAAAAGAATATATATACAGTATATGGGCCGGATGCAGACTACGGTGTTTAGCGTTTTTCCTACTGGGCATGCGTAGTACATTTTTTACATTATCCACATATATTTTCCCTATGTAGATTACGTAAAAGCGGTCTTTCAAACTGCATTTACGCAATCTACGTAAGGAAAAAATACGTAGATAACGTAAAAAATGTACTACGCATGCGCAGTAGGAAAAAACGCTAAACACCGTAGTCTGCATATGACCCTATGTGTCTACATGATCTGCAAGTTGTACTTGACCACAGTTATCTGGCCATGGTACAGCAGCTAGTCTCCAATTCTTATTATAAATGTAGGCAATGTTTTGACAGCATTTACTATAATATAAGATATAGTATAGATAGGCATGTATGGACATTTTTTTATTATTCATATTAATACAATTAGGATTTTATCGTCTATAATGTCTCTAGCACATACAGTTTGTTTTTAAATATTAGGGTTCTAATATCCAAAAATGATATCTGCAAATCAATGTCCCTGTGAGGCTGCAGTTATAACTACTGCATATTGGTACCTGCCCCAGAACTTTATTGGTAAACAAGTACTCACTAAGTAAGTTGAGGTCCACTGCTTTAAAGGTGTTATTTAATCATTTAATTAAAACATAGCAGCAGTCAAATTTTCAATCTATGTACTTTGTCACAGAGATTGAATCGCATTTGATGTAACTAAACCATGGGTAAGTTTATGTTAAATGTAGGAATCAAACCATGTATACCTAGTAACTGTGACCACATTTTTTTGTTGCAGTAAATGGCAGGCTCATCATGTGCAATGCAAATGCACTTAAGGAAAATCAACAGCAGTCTTGCCAGAGAATAAAGGACATGAATAACAAAACATTGAGAGAACGATGTTTAATTGCATATGATGCAAATGTAGGGGCTAATTCAGAGTTTGGGAGTAAGGGTAAATCAGGTGCAAGTGTACACCTCGGCTAAACCATTTTGCAAAGAAAGGGGTGCTAATTAATCTTAAATCTCTTACATGCAGGAAAAATACATTACTTTTGAACACAGAACTCAAATACTGCATAGCTTTATGTTTAATTTTATAAAATAGAGTTGAGTTAAGAAACTTCACCTCTCAAATATAACTTTGCTTGCACAATATAAATTTGCCTCCCCTTGCAGTTCAGCATGGTATTGCTCAGGTCCACACTTGCACCTAAAAAAGGTGTAAGTGCAACTCTGAATCAGTCCTGTCATTTAATAAGAATAGTATTAATTTATACTAAAAAGCACAAAGAGGACAGAGTGGAATTCTAAGGTGCACAACTCATTAATCAAATACACAATTTCTCATATAAAAACAGTACAAACTTTATTATTCATTAAAAAAATTATGCAACATAGAGTACATGCCTAAAACCATATATTCTACCTCCCAGCATATGCATATCATATAGAAGTCTCCCTAAGTTTGTAATATCTAATAAATAAACATACATGCAAGCAAAAGGTCAAGATAATAAACAGCCATATACATGCAAGCAACTTATCAAGCTAAATTAATAATACATCTAACTTTTATCTGCCGGCTATCCCTAACAGTGAGCCTCACAGCTGTGCTTTTTCCCATTCCTGGGCAGGGAACTAGCCCTACAGTAATCTAGAACAAAAAGGTATCGAAAGTAATATTGTGGTTCACAAAACAGTTTGTGAGCCACATATGCTGAATCTAGGAATTTGGAGTTAAAATCTTAAACTTTCTCTCTTCACATCTGGGGGCCACTGCGACCATGGGTTGGTAGAGGCACACTGGAGCTGGGCACTTGATAGTTAATAAAACTATTGAGGTAAGCTCCTCCCCTCTCCAACTTCCACTAGACCTCAGTTTTTTTCAAGTTCCCTAGGAGTTGGGCGTTTTTAGGAGAAGCTGCTTGCAGCTTCTAACTTTGATTTTTAAATTTTTTCTTTAACTTTATAATTTTTTTTTAGAGGACTGTTCCTTTAAGTCAGCGGCCATTGTGTGAGCTAGCGCTGCGGCT